>ML835517.1:0-12341 GCA_009831015.1 Picea engelmannii | reverse complement strand
CTTATGTTTTAAGTTCTTAAATCTTAAAGTTAGCCTACTACTTATTTCATCATGTTATTAGATTTATCATTGAGCAAATGTAGAATAATTGTGTTAATGAAAATGGAATAATGCAAAAACGAAGTTGTTATTGTGTATGTGTTCGAATAAATTGTTAATTGCTTAGCACCCTATGGACGGGTGCTACAGTGAGTTCCAAAAACCTAAGATAGAATCCCAATGTATCACAAAGATAAAAGAGATCAAGTAGAAGGAAGTCGAGACAGTATGGGATTATGAACAACAGTTTAAAATCTTATTGGATAGGCTAATGCTCGAAATCCAGGATGTGCAACACAAGGAATGGTTTATTTCAGAGTTACTTCCCCATATCTAAGTGTCTCTCACCCAATAGAAGGTGATGAATCAAGAGGAGGTGGTAGAAATTTCCATGTGTCTGGAAGCTACACTGGGAGGGGAAGAGATGTTGACAGGTTTGGAACAGGTGTAGTCACAACTAGCCAAATTGACGATGCAACAACAAGATATGGCTAATACGAAGGTCATGTGCAAGCATGTATGGTTTACCACCTATCGATCGAAAGGGCATCAAAGAGATGAATTCCCTATCTTGCCAAATTATGGTAATGGGCACACCGATTCCATTTCCCTCTTGGAAGATGGAATGATGTGCAATATGAATAAAATGGGGCCATGATCCACCCGGCTTCCTAACCTTGCAGAAGTACCAAATTACAACTCACACTCCATTCCGCGAGTTCTGTAAATCCATCAGGCATGATTTCAATAGTTGTCGCTCAATCCAATTAATGCAAGATAATACCACAATGCATTATGGGTACAGGAGGAGAAAAAAGGTGGTGAGCATGGTAGCACGAAGAGAGATGGTTACCAAGGAGGTCCCCAGGATGGATATGGGTGCAGTCGCATCCAAGGATATGGAAGAGGGGGAGGTATAACCCCTACATGTTTTAATTGCGGTGAGATTGGTCATGTCTCACAATTTTGTACCAAACTGCGCATGCTTTGTGCATATTATTATAGTCACGAGCATGCCACTGAAGACTATCCCGACATATTGAAGAAGTGGGAGGACATGAATACCAACTGTAACATGATGCATCTGGATCCACACAAGAATAAGAAGAAGAATGAGGAGGAAGATATCTGCATAGTAACCTATAGAGGGGTGAATACATGAGAAGACTTCAATCACGGTGAAGGATCTGGTCAAAATCTAGATGGAAATATAAGGAAGGCACCTCAACCCCCTTCAAAGTTTGATGTTTCCCAACAAAAATAGTTTTTTCATGATGCACAAAGAGCACTGGAAGAAGAAAGAGCGCATGAGGAGCTACAATGCGTGACTCACAGGTCACTTAAGGAGGCTCTGATCTAGGAAGGGAAGAAGCTTGGATCTATTAAGAAGTGCAATGCGTGACGCAAAGGTCATTGAAAGAGGCTTGCGCACGATGCAAATATCATTGGAGACAGATCGTGTGTGGGAAGAACTCCAACATGCAGCGCAACGATCAATAAAGGAGGCTCGCAGACAGACTGAGTTGTGACTTGTTGAGAAAACTGCCTATGAAGAACAACATCAAGAGGAATTACAATGCGCAGTGCGCACATAAGTCTTACATGAACTGGGTCGCAAGTAAGAATCTAAAGACCATGTAATTTCTTTCTTGCGTTGTTATTTGTGACTGTTGAATGATCCAAAAGTTGCAAGTAAGTTGACTCATATGTTAGCTACTTGCATGAAAGAACAAGGAGCGAAGGTTACCATATTTTCTCCAATACCAGAAAGAGATGTTTTCTAGGTCAATAAGAAAAAGTGCACTGGACAAGAATTTAAGATGAAAACAAAGCTTGGTGGTTATGACATGGATGGCATCATGTTGGATCTAGGATACCATGTGAATATTTTCTCGAAGAAATATTGGAACATGATGGGGAAATTGAAGTTGGTCTAGTCACCCATCCAACTCAATACAAGATCTACCCGATAGGTCATCTAGAGCAAGTGGAATTAAATATAGGAGTGAAAACAAAGGTTTACTTTGAGGTCATCAAGATTATGGATGAATCTGATCCATATCCTGCATTATTTGGTACTAATTGGGCCTTTGACAATAATGTGGTGTTAAACTTGAAAAAGAGGTAGACATCCTTTTAAATCGACACCCTATGCATGGTCCTACCACTAGATCCATATGAAGGTGACCGGTATAATGATTCTATGGGTGAGGATTTATAGATCTTAGTCATTAAGAACATTTATAAGATCACAGGACGTAGGGAAGACTACATCAACTACATCGCAGATGGAGAGTTAAGTTGGAGGAGTGTCAAGTATTATGACAGATTCTAAGGATGCTATGTATTGATGGAAAAACAACCTCTATGAGGTATTAACTAAGAGTTGTGCACATATCTCTATAGTTGCGTGAGAGGAAGAATTTGGCTCATATTGGTATGATGGATCAGAACTGGTGGATACACTTATTGAATGGATACAACACATTCCCACACATCATAAGGCTTGTGCACTTGATATAGTCCTCCTCAGAATTCTTGTGCAATGGTGGAATGAACATAGAGAGCCATATTATGAATGGGAATCTGTCGAAAGGAATTATATAGATAAGAAAAGGTTCAACATACATGGTCAATATATGAATGGTTGTCGCATGATCCCCAAGAAACACCCTATATCCTCGATTCCCCAATTTTACATTTGGAAAATTTGGTGACCCTCAGTAAACCACAACAATCTATTCCCTGCACGCAAGTTCCCCAATCCCATTGAGCACACAGACGAATCCAGCATAGCTATCGATGAAATGGTTAGCCAATGGATCCTACCAAAAATAGTCGAACCTACTCTTCTACCTCTCACATGGACACTGACTGACCATGCCTAGATGTAGATATGTAGCAACCCACCTGGGGTCACTCCATCCCTCTAATCCCTTAATCAATTCCTGCCAAGGTGCATGAAACCATGTGTCACACCTCCAAGCAGTAAATTTGCGCCTAGGTTCGACCACCTACGTATTTATTAATTTCAAAGATATGGTGACGACAACGGATTGAAAATATTAATGGTCGAGGTGATAGGTAATCCTCGCACATCTTCTACATCCAATTACAAGAATGATGACTCATTAACACCACTATAAAGAGGATGATTTCTCCGATTCATAATAAAAGTGGAATTTACTTGCAGAAATCAACGCACGACTCAATGTTAGAGAGAGTATGATAAAACAACCTCCAACATGCAAACCTTAACGACCAGACTAGGGCAACATACCATCAAACTCAACGAAAATATGAGATAATGAATTTGCATGTGTGAACATCCAAGTGTCATAATGGATCCATTCAATTAAAAACCACCCTCACCTTCCACTTCCTCACTGTTTTCTTTTCTTCATGCCGCATATACTCCTTTCCTACCATTGATGAGTCCTAATTGATGAACTTCCATTCAAAAAATTACCCCTGCTCAAGTGTGTCGATTATAATGTCTCGACCCCCACAAGTTTCTTGAACTTCAAGTCAACTGATACATAGAGGTCATCCGACGCGACGATGACAATGAGAAAGTGTTTATACAAGAATGGGCATGACCCTTGAAGCGATCCAAGATCCAATCCCTTATTAAATGTCAACACTTCAGTCAGGTCGAGGCCATGCGGTTATGTGTTCAGTTCCTCCTCACCAGAGTACAAGGGGGATACCTTTGGTTGGACTGGTCATATCTCATTGACCAAGCCATTATACAGAAAGTATTTGGTCTACCCAATTCCGGTGAGAATCCAACCAATACTCTTAAAGAAAAGGATGCACCAGTGGAGTAGATGTATTTTAAATACAATACATGGAGAGGAAAACATAGTGTTCTCATCTATGCAATAAACGATTCAACGGTCTGATTTGCAACTTAGCTACTTGCATGCAATCTTATTCACAAATGTTGAAAGGAAGAATGTTCAATCAAGGTCGTTCTGGCATCCGAGCATTGCATTGACGAGCATGATATAGATTGGGCCCCTTACCTCTTTAAATAATTTTTCATTGATTGCTTGAATGCTCAGGATGAGGGGACGAAGTTTCATTACATTTGGGTCCTTTTATTGCTCAGAATGGCACTCTAGAATCCAACCCTTGGATTTGAAATTGATATGGATACTACCCCCTCATTTCTCGCACCACAGTTCTTACAATTCCAAACTTCTAAGGAGGCCAAGGAACAAGATTCCATTTATAAAGTGTTCAAGCAATGGTACACCCAGTTGATCAATGCGTCTATCGAGAAAGTCTGCATCATGTCCCACATATTCAATAGGTATGAACATCATATTTAATTTACAAAACTTCCATAATATGGTCATCTTTCCTCGCACAACTACAGGAAAATAGAAAGTTGTACTTCCCTTTTGTATTATGGAAAGAGATATTATAACGAGATTTGAACAATGGCTGACCCACCACCAACCTCCCTTCTCATATATACAATATGAATTTGAAATCACGTCAAAGAATTCTTAGGGCTAGCCCAAAATTGTAATCGATAGAGATAATATTGCAACAATGGTCACAAATACAGAATCTCCCCACTCCTCTGCTCATTCTTAGAACGTGAGTGGGTATGATGTGAACATTGTTGCATCCAAAAAGAGAAAGCGGGTGTCCAAAACTCAAATCCCAACTTAGATAACCATTGACTCAAGGTCTGAATCCGATCCTTCACCTCCATCGTGATCAACCTCAATTGTAGGAGAAGACACCTTTCCATCATCTCCATCCAAACCACACTCCGGGGCCGGTAAATTACGACATACAATTTTCCATATGCAAACCAAGGAGGGTTTTTCATCTTAAAGACTGTAGGTTGAAAAATTGATGAAAGATATTTGTGCGCAACTAGCCAAACAAAAAGTATCCCACAACGACATGATTAGGAAGATGCATATTCTAGGCCAACACTTTTCTCTACCCTCCTTATAAGAATCTCCATCTTCAACTAATCCAGCCCTCGAGGTTCTGGCGATCGGTCCTCATCGAGTGCTCAGTGTCACTCTGCTCAAGTTCATCCCTTCAGTTTTGGCTAGAACCGAACTGGATTTTTCACAGGTCCCTACAACAAAAATCCATAACTTTATCACTTCCATGGTCCATGAGCTTGGAGAATACCAACAATCCATCAACTAGGAATATGCCCAGTTATGCCTCAAATATGAGAAAGAGTGTTCTAGTCATGACGACAAGCGATCCCAATTATAACGGGAATCCCACGTGCATTAGGAAGTTGAAGAGGCCTGGAAAAATTTACAAGACCTACACATGGTTGAAGTGGCCACACACGTAGAAACTCAGGGCCAATATGCATTTGTTCTTAGCGACCACACCGACATGGTCACCACTCTCAATGAATCCTACTCCCAGGTCTCTCCATAGGCACCGGTGCAGCTGAATATTCTAGCCCTGCATAAAATGAAAGCGATCGTGAGCATGTTTAAGCTTTGCAATCACAGAATCATGAACATCAGGACGGACTACACCAACTAACACTAGAGGAGACCTCCCTTGACCAACAAATTGCTCAGGAAATAATTGCCATTCAGGGGATTCGAAACCATGCCCAAGGGTTCACCGAGCTGGTCACTCATAACTTCAAATTGTGGGATTATTTATAGAGCTCTCTCTAGCTCAAAAATCTTTATGATCATACTTGTGCAACAGAGTCTGAGGTCACGTACCAAAAATGGGATGTGTGTTCATTTCCTCCCAAAGAGCGTGTCGCTGCAATGCATGCCATTGCTACATGAATGAAAGATATCACTGCAGTTATGGCTGAGCAACAAAATATGTGAGAGTTGATCTCTTCGATGACCGACAAGGCCCTGGTCTGGTATACTCATCTCTCTGACATACAAGTTGTTGTCGACCCTCTTGTCGAGAAAATAAACATCACACACATGACAACCTCTTAGGTCACAACCATCAATGCCAAGGAAACTACACAACTTTCCAAGGATCTCCAAGGCCAATTCAATGAGCCCGAGCGCTAGTATAAGGACTTCTTGGAGGAAGTAAAAAGAACTATGTTTTCCACCGCGATGATCATTCCATAAAGTAGTTAGCTTGAGGACGATCCAAATAATAGTGGTGGGGGGTTGTTCGCGCACAAACTTTTGGGTTCATTTTTGCGTGCACACACAAACAAAGTTGTGTGAGCTCATTCCATAGTTTTGCATGCGCCCAAGGAAATGTATGAGAAATGACAAAGAGTGCACACCAGACCAAGTTTTGATAGTGCATAACATACCTAAAATATTATTGAACACGCACCAGTCCCAATTTCGATGTGCACCAGAAATCAAGAAGATGTAAGTCGAAATCAAGAAAAAAATCATTGGGAAATCCTCTCAAATGATTACTGCTAGTAGAATAAGGAATCATGGAGCTAACAAAATATGAGTTGGCAGGGAAGTTAATATTGACCTGATTCCGGAAGGTTACATGGACTGCAGGAAGATTCTAGAAGCTTGCAATGTTGTTTTATCATTCAAATGAGTAGAGCATAGCAGAAATAGACAACACTCCCAAGTAGAGAAAGCTATAAAATGAAGCAGTGATATAAAAAATGAGGCTAGCTAGATATTGAGGAGAAGAGATTCATTGAGTCCTCAGTATTGAGCTAGCTTTGAGTTTGTTGTAATATTGTAATTCTTTTGAATACATTTTTGTGTTTGTTATATGTCTGATTTTTAAGCAAAGGTGCATTGTGCAGTGAGTTGTAATTCTGAGGATTTATATAGAGAAGATATGAAGTTCTATGGTTGTCATATATATATATATATATATATATATATATTTCACAATGTATACCTCTGTTGTGATGGAATGGCTCTAGTAATAAAGATGTGAATGTTCTAATCTAATCTATGTTTATCATGTATGAGTTGAATATGTGTGTATTGTTTTACTTCTTAGTCCTAATAATTTTTCAGATATGAGTTGCATGGGTGCTAATCTTGATGACCCCTCGTGTGTATAGCATTCATCCATGTCACAAGACCTTATGGTCTCTATGATCCTCTCTACATATCGGGTGAGACCTTCCTTGGCCTTGGTTGAGGATTGATATGTCGATGCTCTAGGGTTTTTTTTGGACAAGTCTGGACGAACCCCGAGTCTAAACTCCCCAACGTTAAGAAGGATGCGTGACAGCGTGGATAAAAATGCCAAATAGAGTTAATTATCTACTTGGAGGGAAGATGTCTAGGGCTTATTCTATTCCATCTTCCTTTGTTTGGTTTGGTAAGTGCTGGATATCTTGTCTTGTCTTTCATTTGGTTCTTTTACAAGGGTTTTAAGTATTTGATTTAAGCCACAATTGATCTTTTTAGTGAAGGTTCTTTCCTTTGATGAAACCTTTATTGTAGGGACTTGGTATTCATACCTTGTCTTGATTAGACAAGGGATTGATATTCTCTATGGTTCCAATCTCTTACCCTAATAGTTAAGATACGAATGACCAATTATTAGAGGGGCATACTTCTTGACCCCACAAGCCCTAATTGGATAAAAAGGCACTTGTCCTCATCCAATGACTAACCAAAAGACCCTAAAAATAAAAATATTTTATTTTTTGTTTGTTTAGTAGGAAATCTAACCGTGAAAAATAAATGAAAACTATTCGTTTATATTTATTTCATTGTCTAGTGTAAAGTTAATGGTTTATTGTATTTCCTATACAAGTTTATCATAGTTTTTATGTTTAATTTTTGATATTGATCCGAAGGGGGAAAAAAACCTTATAGAAAGGAGCTTCAAGGCCTTATCTAATGTTTTGTGGGATGATTTAAGGCATTTCTCAAATCTGGAAATAAAATAGAAACAATAAAGGTCAGATTTGGATAAACCCTATGGGTAGGGTTTGATGCTTCAAGGTGTAGTCTTACCTAGGATAATTTTAAGGATGGAAATTTATGTCAGAATGTAGAAACCTTGGTGAATCTTACTTGTCCTTAATATGCAAACTATAAAATATTTAGCGATATTTTGTAAAACTATTCAAATTTCTAAGGATTTTATATATTTTCTATACAATTTGGGCTATTTTTAGGTAAAATAATTTTATTCTATAGAATTTGGGCAAAACACTTTTAGAAAAAATGAAAATTGGTGAATCTTTTTTTCGGAAAAAGCATGGAAAATTATCCCATGGGCAATATATAGCCCCTAAAACTTTCCTTGATTCTTGCTTGAATACATATCCTTTATTTCGTTCCTATATCGTTTATCCAAGTTTATTTTACGTACATAGTGGTTAATTTGATCTCTAATGTGCTAACAATTTTTAATCATTTACTTAGAGTTTAATTTAGTGAATTCCAAGTACTAACTTGTGAAACCCTAGGGGGGACTCACCATCTATTTTGCAAGTTTTTGTTTAGTTAATGCTTATACATATTTGTAAAAATTAATACTTGTTATTGCATAGAATATCTCTTGCCCAAGTGGAAACATACAAGACATACTTCTCTCATGTTCTTAATCTCTCTCTTGGATGCTCTTCTCATGATCTAAATCTGAAATTTCTACATTTTTATTCATAAAATAGATTTAGAAGTGGAAGGATAGCCCTAAGATTGTCCTCTCTTAGCATATAATCAAGTGGTAAACACAAGCACACAATGCACCTTTGATTTATGCTAAATGTCTTTACTCTTTGTGACCTGAAGTAGCTTAAAGAGGTTCTAACCTCTAGGAAGTTTTACTTGTAGAGTTATAGAATTAAACGAAAAATATAAAGTTGATAGTATTGTTTATCTTACATATCAAATTTGGGACACACAACCACTAGATCCTAACCTTTTCTTTCAAGTGGATATAATTGTGGTTCATACTATTGTTTATAGTTGTTTATCTTTAAAGCATCTAATCACTTATTGGAATCCTTATGCATGGTCTTGTTACATATATTGTGGATTCATTAAAGTAAATCGTAAGCTTGCATGGTTTTAATTCACTTGAATATGTTTACTTAAACAAATAGAGATACTCCCCTTGGCTTATAGGAGTTGGCCTAAAGTGTAGGGGAAAGTGTATTGAGGTGACAATGATGCACTTCCCATTTTGTTGCCCCAATTAGCACTTATGTTGGGACTTTTCACAAGGGTGCTAGTTCAAGCGGTAGTAGGTGCCATAAGGACCCACACTCTTTTTTTTTACACTGGTGGGAGTATTACTCTTAGTTGAGTATCACTACATTGATATAATTCCAAAATTCCAACTATCTCAAAGATGTAGGAATTTCATTGGCATACTATAAAGGTTAGGGTTTTCATGGTCCTAAGGACAAAGGAGCATCAAGTGCTATATCTCTTTGATATAACAAAGAGTTTCCAACAATAGTGATCGACTGGATATTTCATGGAAGCAATCATGATAGACAATAGCCTTAGCCATACTACTTGATTCCTTGGTATGCAAAAGTGATGTTCTCAGTGTACTATAGCAACAGGTTGACCATAGGTTTATGTAAGGCTAGTTTCAGGTGTTCCTATAGGGCTTATGATATATTCTATGGCACATGGAAGACATTTCCATATACATGTGTTTTTTGATGTAGCACTACTAGAAAGGGTACCCACGGAGGCTACAAGGGTGTCGAACCACGTGACACGATTTGTATTTTCTACGTGTATTCTTTCTCGATTGCAGATTTACTCACTGAATGATAGATATATTTGTTATTTAAAGATGTTGAAACACGTTTCTAGCCCAATTTTTTTTTCTTCTAAAATTCGGATGTATGTTGGCTCATGAAAGAGCTATGATGCCACTTGTAGTCTTCCTTAGCCCTTAGAATTGAAACACAAACCAATTATACCAAGATTATAAATGTAAAAAACTAGACACAAGAAACAAACCAAATGAAATATGAGAAATATATCCTTTGTATTAATGATTATAAAAAAAAAGAAACAATGTGCACTTTCCTTTTAAGGTGAGGTGACCTTTCACTAATTAGAACTCCAAATACCATAATACTTGATAAAAAAATTCCATAATCTCCTTACTCTTAAATAAAGTCACAATAGAAAACCCAAAGTATTAATGAGTACTAATTATTTAGTGGAACATATTTAATAAAGATAACTCTTTATATTGAATAACTATCCACTACTTATCTAATAGATTTTATTCAAAGAAGATGGTTACATACATTATTTAACTAACTCTTAAATAACCTTATATATAGGTTAAAGTAAGATCCTAATAAAAATGCATAGTTATTTGTGATTATTGGTTGGTAGGTAGTTGAGACAATAAATCATTCATTGCGGTGGATCTAGAGAATAATCTCTCCAAGTTTTATGAGTCTACAACTATGGAGTGTATGAATGAAACCTCCTAATGTGTCAATTGCTCAAATGCCAATTCCTACTAGTGAATCAAGATTGCCATTGGCACTACATAAATTCTTCTTCTAGAGCGATCATCGTGAGAGACATCTTAATGACAATATGGTCATGACAAGTTACTTCAAGAATGTAAAGTCATGGATTAGGTGGTAACAAGGTTGGAACTCATTGTTGGATTGGGATAAGGGACACTCATAGTGCCCTACTTTTCCAGTTAAACTTGGCCCTAAATCAAGTAAGAACTATGTTGAAAGTTAGAGTTCCACCCTTGTGTTGAGAAATTTGCTCTTATGGATTTTGGTCAATTTTAAGATGACCCAAATCATCAAATTTTTGAAAAAAACATTAAAAAAATGAAACTTGGACTTGCAAGAAAGGTGATTTGAGTGCCCGATATACATTTGCCTCAATGTTATGTATTTATGCAAACTTAATTGTGAATGTCTTTTTGCTATGATATGCATTGTAGATAAATAGTAAAACCACGTGATCAAAATGAGCCTTGGGATTATAGTATAAAGTGAATTGGGATAAATACATTAAAGGCATTTATTGAAAGTGTAAAATAAATGATGTATTTTAAATTTTTAAGTTTTTTCCATTTTTTGGATATATTTTGTTATGGAGTTCAAAATAAATTTAGAAAAATAGTTGGAATTGCAGATTTTAGTGGTTGAGATTGCTTAGCCAATTAAAATTATCTCTCAATTGAATATTATGTGTAATTGTGTATTATTGACATGACTATGTTGAAATTTCAAATTAGAATAACCAATTAAATTTGATGGTTTCTACAACTTTGATGCAGGTTTTGACAAGAAAATGTTAGCAGTTTCTTTACCATATTTGATAGGCAAATTGGGATCAATTTGTCGTTCAAATTCCATCCCTGGGGCATGTTAAGGTATCATTAGGATAGACCTTTCCTCCCCTGATGGAGAGTCTGGATGTCTGGACTCTTAATGAGTCACAAGTTCTTAGTATATCTGACTTGAGAACTGTTCCATATACTCTTGAGTTTATAGTGATAACAGACGAATTTGAACCTAGACCATGCCCAAATAATCCTAAAGTGTTACCAATTTCCCATGATCAAAAAATAATGTAGTACCCTATACACCTAGACCTGTCAATCAAATCCATACAATCAAACGCCTAGTGTTTGTGCAGGTTCAATCAAATTCCAGCTTAACAACATTTATCTTCATAAAGCCCTATAGTTTGTGCAGTTCAATCAAATTCCCACTTCACAACATTTATCCTCAATAAAGCGCCAGTGTTTGTGCAGGTTCAATCAGATTTCCCCTTAAGAACATTTATCCCAGGTTCAAATTCGTCCTCAACCTCGTAAATTAATCAAGGATAAGAGAAAGTAATTTGCTTTCTTCCCAGATTTTCCTCTTAACAACATTTATGCTCATAAATTAATTAAGGATTGGAGAAAGTAATTTGCTTTCTTCCCAGATTTGCCCAGTGTATATACAATTAAATGAAAAAGATTGCATAAAGTCTGTTACCTAATGTATACATAAACAAATAAAAATGACTTTGTAAAATAGTTTTTTCATTGATGATATAAATTTTCACAAAATTAATATTTTTTATTATTTAAAATTTGTTTTTAAATACAAAAATAAATATTTAATGAAAACAACTTAAATTTTGATGAACTTCTTAAATTAATTAAAAATCAGAGAAAGTAATTTGCAATTTTTCTCTTAACAACATTTATGTTCATAAATTAATTAAGGATCTTAGAAAGTATTGTCTTCCCAAACTTGTCTAGTGTATACACAATTAAATGAAAAAGATTGCATAAAGTCTGTTGTATAGTGTATACATAAATAGTAAATAATCAAACAAATAAAAATGATTTTGTAAAATAGTTATTTT
>ML835516.1:48327-68341 GCA_009831015.1 Picea engelmannii | reverse complement strand
GGTCTCCTCCCATAAGTCACCAGCTTCTCAGTATTTTCTCCAAAGAAAAGAAGCACTGACCTGACTGCCTGCCAATTTGAAGAATTGTCTGCATTGCTAATTAATTTATACTAATTGCTAATTAGTTTTTTGCTTGCCAGACCAGTTCCAGCTACAGTCGTCGCAGATTGAGGGTGGTTTGGGAGATTAAATTTGTATGGCTGATGAAACAGATCCAAGGTGTCGTTCTACGCACAGAGAATGGGAAAAAGAAGCCGCGTACTATTATTGCACTATTATTCCCTTTCCTCTTTTGCTGGTTGTGTTTGCAGCCACAATAAGCCACTTTATTGTCTGCATGCATGATTGTAGGCGCAGGCTCCATCAGCGGATAGACGAGTAGAGGAAATAATAGTGCAATAATAGCACGCGGCCTCGTTTCCCATTGCCTGCGCTTAGAACGACACCTTGGATCAGTTTCACCAGCCATTCGAATTTCACCACACCACAAGCTCAATATGCAACGACCCTCGCTGGATCTGGTCCTACAAGAAAAAACCTAATAGCAATCTCCGTAGAACCTTATTAGCAATACAGATTAATCTTCAAATGGCAGTCAGATCACAACTTCTTGGCTATGGAGAAAATGCAGAGACGCCGATGACTTATATAGGATCAGATCGAAGATTCTAGTCCGATGCAAAGGCTCGACTTCTAGGGTTTGCAGTGAGCGTGCCAACTATTGGTTGACTTTTCCATAATTATTTATGTTTCCCAAGAATATGTTTCACAGCCCTGTCTTTTTAATGGCAGACGTCATTGACAGGGTGGATTTTTCTAGGACTTTTAAATCCACTTATAGAATAAGTGAGGGAATATCAAATTAGTAAATGTGGTGACATTGTTAAATGTTTAGTTGAATAAATCCGACAGAGAGGGTGAAAGAAGGGTTATTCTCATAGTTTTTATTTATAAAGGCTAAATTGATAAATATTTATTTGAATAAAGTTGTTATCTTTTCAAATTCACAAATTTACTTATATGGATGGATGGATTGATTGATTGAATGAATAAATAAATCCGAGAGAAGGTGAAAGAAGAGTTATTCCCATAGTTTTTACTTATAAAGGTTAAATAGATAAATATTTATTTGAATAAAGTTGTTATTTTCTCAAATCCACAAATTTACTTATAAGGATGGATGTATTGATTGAATGAATAAATAAATCCGATAGAAAGGGTGAAAGAAAGGGTTATTCCCATAGCCTTTACTTATAAAGGCTATTTACTTATAAAAACTAAATAGATAAATATTTATTTGAATAAAGTTATTCTCTTCTTCAATCCACAAATTTACTTATAAGGATGGATGAATGGATTGATTGATTGAATGAATGAATAAATAAATCAGATATAGAGGGTGAAAGAGGGTTATTCCCATAGTTTTTACTTATAAAGGCTAAATCGATAAATATTTATTTGAATAAAGTTGTTATCTTCTCAAATCCACAAATTTACTTATAAAGATGGATGGATGGATGAAAGAAAGAAAGAAAGAAAGATATTATTTTGTGACATTTGTAGTTTGGAAGGAGGTTGAATGACATTGACGTTGGTGATTAGTTCTAATATGCTTTGTCAATGAAAGAGGAGGCAATGGATTTTAGATGATTTATTGGAAAATCAATAAATTTGGTTCAGTTTGTTGATCATCCCATCTAGATCTATGTCAGTTCCATTGTGTTCACACCATATGGGATTGAACTCGTTAGAGGAAGAGACAATGGAAATACTCGGAGAGATTGCGAAAGTATTTTCTAGTGACTATAAATGGGATGATGCATCATCAAGTGATGGGATAACATGACAAGTTGTAAAAGGTCCCAAGGGTTATCGAGGTTGGGGTTTCACTTGAGAAGTACATGCTGATAGATCTATTAGATCCTGGGTCTTTAGCTCATTACACAAGTTCAGATAGGGAGTTATCATCAACATATGGTGAATAAAGCCAAGTACTAATTTATTGTACCATTATTCCTCCAAACTTGACCTTCCGATATTTAGAGATTATTTTCCTTGGTAAGGATGGTAGCCATGGGCGAGTTATAGACTCGAGTTTCATTCGAGAAATCCTTGATTATGAATTAATGAGCGATTCATCCAAATCTAAAACAAGTGGATTATGGTTACAAAATTTGGAGGATATGAAGAAGCAAAAACATCATAAACGTATAAAGAAGCAAGAATATGTTAAAATAAAGTTAAATGAAATCTTGGAACTAGTGACCTTATCTCTTGTTGGTCTCTTCCCAAGAAGAATAATGGGAAATGATATCTTAAAAGAATGGATGAAGGAAAATTTTGAACCAGCAGTAGGTTTCTCCCCTCGAATTTTAATTCTAGTAAAAGGATGGATGCTCTGGAATTTTAGGTTGGTGGATGATGCTGAAAAAATCCTCCAAAAATAGTGGAAATGGAGAACACAACCCATGTTCCTTAAAAATGGAATTTGTACTTTAATGTTGAGACAACCTAGTTGGAGCTTTACCCAGACTCTCGGTAAGGATTCGAGGGATCCCACTTGTTCTATTGTCAAATGATGTTTTCATGGAATTTAGGAATTCCCTAGGCTCATTTTATGAGGTAGATAAGTCATGTCGTGACTATGGGTATATGAGCTCAAATTCTTGTTGGAATGGAATTGAAAGAGGCTTTGGTAGATACTATAGTAATTAGAAGGGGATCCGAGACAATTTACGATACCATAGAATATGAAGGCATTCCATTCAAATGTGGTCGATGTCATATTTATACAAAATATGGTGACCACATACACATTTCCAAGTCATTGGAAGTTATGGGTACAAAAGAAGCAATAGAGCGATGTGGATGAAAATTTGAAAGGTGGAATAGTTCCCTAGGGTTGTGGAAAATATTGTGGACAATATGGTTCCAAATTGTCAATAGGGACCACCCTCATCTGTAGCTCAACATCACAAAGACACATACCTACTTAGGACCTAGAATTTGGAAGCTTCTAATGACAAAATGGAGAGCATGGAGTCACCATGTAAGTCTAAAATTTTTTCATCCCCTGCTAAAAGGAAATTTTCCAATCATTTGATTTTCAAGTCCTAGGGAATAGATGTAGAGAGAAAGGAAGAATAACATTTGAGTGATTTTCCTCCCAATCTCTATAGGGTAAGAAGTAGTGAGTCTCCTTCTCTTATCCCAATAATCAGGCTAGGAGAGACATGTGTAGATGATAACTGCTTATCTAGGAAAATTGTAAATCTAAGTATGAAACAAGGAAATATGGAAGTTGATAGTGAAACAAATTCTCTAAGTGTTCCAAAATACAATCTTAGACTAAGAAGAAAAGGATCTATAGGTTTTCCAAGGAGGGTGGAGTGGGGTTTTGGGTTTTTATATAAAAAGTATAAAAATGATCCACATAGAGGAAGAAAATCATATATGTCTCTAGCCAAAAAACGAGCAATTTCATAAATAAAAGGTGGCAAAAAATTATCTGTAATCAGGGCTATTCGAGAAAATGCCTAAAGATGTTTTAAATGATTTTTTTTACCCTAAATTGTTGAGGGCTAGCCAATTCCTCAAAAAATTGTCCTTAAAATATTGGTAGAGCCAAAAGATCCATTTGGCATTTTTCTACAAAAAATTATGACTGATGGGGAGAAAGTAATTTATGAACTTTGCAAAATTCTAGGGAGTTGGGACTTTAGTTATATTAATGTTAAAGGGAGATTAGGGGGAACATTATTGGGTGGAAAAAAATGATATTTTCCCCTTACTAATTCATGGTATTTCTCAATAGGTCATGAGATATCATTATTTTCTCTGGACCTTGGAAAATAAATAACTCTTGTGAATATTTATGGGGTGGAATACTTGGATAATTTATTCAAAATTAAATGGATTCAAAATGGCTTGGCTATGGTAGGGGGATTTAAATTTCACTCTCATAGATTTAGAATTTTTGGGCCAGTTGCACAAGAGGGATGCCTATTGGGATACTTTATTAAAGAAATTGGAGGAAGTGGGCTTGTTGGATATTGAACATGCAAAATTATCTCCAACTTAGAGAAACAAGAGAATAAGAAAGTATCACATTGTAAAAAGTTTAGATCAATTTTTTATTTCAGAAACATTCCTTGAAAAAGTCATCAGATTTCACCAATGGGTTTCCCCCTAGGGAGACATTCACCATTGCTATGTGTTATTGGAAGTATCCATATCCAAAGGGAAACCATCCAATCCTTTTAACTTGAATCGAGCATGTTTAAAGGAGGAGGATTTTGTCAATAGGATTAAAGAGGTTTGGAAACCCTCTAATGGATCCTTAAGAGAATCTACTCCCATACATTCATTCCACTAAAATTTGAAAAGAGCATAAAAGGTAGAAATGGAATGGGTAGAAGTAAAAAAACACAAATATTAAAGAAATATCAAGGAAGTGGAGGAAGCATTAGCATTTCATTATAGTAATGAGGGTTTTGGATATATTACTGAGCAAAGAAAGAATAAATAAAACTAATTTAGTACAAAAGGAAATATATCATTTTGGAAAAAGAGAAAGGGTGGACACTCAAAAGTAACTATTGCTTCACGTGATGAGAAGACTAGATTTTTTTCATGTATATGCCAACAAATAACATTTTATTGACTAATGACTAACATCTTCCATCTTCTTGTCATAGTTTTACTTATTACATGATTACTGTTGCATTATCTTTAACCACCTTAAAAATCATTATATAAGTATTATTTTTTATATATTTATAGGCTCTTGCTTCATCTTACTAATATTTCTCTTGAAAATCTCTTCTTGTCTAATTTCCATGACACACTCATGTATTAACTCTTATACCATGTCAATCAAAATATTCTTCATTATGTTCTCAATACTACATATTAACTCTTTCGTTGGCATTTTCTTAAATACCACTGCAAAGTTAACTCTTATACCATGTCAATCGAAATATTCTTCATTATGTTCTCAATACTACATATTAACTCTTTCGTTGGCATTTTCTTAGGTACCACTGCAAAGTTAAACCCATAATCAAGACTTGTTATGAGGAAACATTAAATTCTATTTTGTAAAGCTTTGGTACACTGAATTTATCATCTCCTCACGTCCAACTTGAATATCCTTTATCTTTCCAAACCTTTTATTATGTTTCTGGCATATCCCTTAATACCTTACCCATACATGAACTAGAATCTACAACTTTAATTTTCTCCCAAATTTCATGTCACATAGTACTAGAAATATTCATATGTTTATGATATCAATCCTCGGACAATCTTCTTATGGATTTCCAAGAGAATTGATTTCTTATCTAACTAGAGATAAGATGACATTTTTGAAGACTATGTTTCTTTTTACCTAACTAGAGATAAGATGACATTTTTGAAGACTATGTTTCTTTTAGTATGGATACAATGATTATCTTATCGATGTTCAAAATTATCTTGTCATTATGTCATATTTTAAGGAATTAAGATCTATCATACTATGTGTAACATCTCCTTTTACCATTTTTTTTTAAATAATGCATAATAACATATATTATTTAGCTATACTTAGTAATTCCATTATGAAAACTTGAAATAATTATCTTTACTTACAATCGTTTGACATTTTCATCCCATACCATGATTGAACAACTATGATGTCAAACCAATACCATGATTGAACAACTCTAATGTCAAACCAATTGTGAGCATCATCTCACTCTTCTCTCTAGCAAGTATTGTAATTTAAGTTGTTAGCTTCTCCTAAATGATTTTATGCACATAGTCTCTCTTTAGTGTTCATCCTTATCCATGTATACATTGTAGGCATTTCATGTTTTTTCTTGAAATATTAGAGACCACTTGCATTATAGGTAAATTTACATTTTATTTCTACTAATTTTTTTTTATAAATACCGAGTTAAATATTTATTCATGAAATTTATAAATTTTATTATTAATTATTAAGCCATTACTATAGAAATCTTTTATATCAATGCATAAGTCATATAATTCAATACTCCTTCCATAAGTATCAATGCATAAGTCATATAATTCAATACGCCTTCCATAAGTATCAATGCATAAGTCATTTAAGAATATAATTCAATACTCCTTCCATAAGTATGAATGCATAAGTCATTTAATCGAGCTATTGTTCTAATACCACATTGATAAGTTTATCTATATAGGTAGATCAGGTGAATGCCATGGTTTATGGCTTGTCACTTGTAAGCCATTCGAGCATCGTACTTAGAATATTTACGATTTCCAAGATATATTTACACCAACAATTGTTGCTTTGTGGGATTAATTATCCATCATGTCGAGGTTATGATATTGGATACAATGTACACTTGTTTAGTTTCTAACCACAAAAAAACTCGCAGTTAAACGCTTAGTAGTCCACTAAAGCAGGATTAACATGAGCCATGACTTGGCGCCATTTATGAGCACTGGAAGTTCTTACGCTTATCCAAAAAAAACTCTCTTGTCTTTTTTTAACAAATTTGTTTATGAAAAGAAATCTTTACATGAAGAAATGCAACACATAAAGAAAAGTCTGATATCTCTCAAGTGTGCGTAAAGTGGATTCTCTATATTCTTCTAGGTAATATTTCTATATATAATAATATTTTTACATGAATAGAAATCTGCATACTATAATATGAATTATTATTTTTTTTTTTTAATATAATTGATAATTTCTTTAGATAGCATTCTAGTGACATATAGTGACATATAGATATTTTCTTGCGGCTACTAATTTTAGTAATAAATTGAGTAGAAAATCTAGTTTATTCCAACCATAGACACAAATAGTCAAGATTACTTATTCTTGTCACACCCGAGCCTAAATCGTTATTCCATAGGGATTGAAAATTGTATATCCTTCTAGTTTAATTATTTTTCAAATCTACCAAACTCAATTTTCCTCACAAGTACTCAAAATCTTACTGCCTCATAACATAATTATATATAATAGCTTTGCTAGGTCTTTTCCAAGTTAGCCTCATCCCTAACCCTAAGGAATCTTCTTGACCTAACTTTGTGCTAGCTTGTTCCCTCACATCCCACACCTTTGGTAGTAGGGTTCCACTTGTCCCATGGATAGTATTTACTCTGGTGGTTTTTATCCTTTTCACTCACCCATAGTATAATGATTTACTCTTTATAACTAGATTATCTAAATAGTCTCTTGTTAATAAAATAAATTAAAAATAGTATTTACAAGAAATATTCATCATCATCATTAATGTATATGATGATATAATTTCGAATAAGTCTTTTCCAATACTTCATAACATAAACCATAAAAAATTAAAATGTTTAAATGTTTCTAAACTGAGGGATATTACATCCTCTCCCCGTTGAATTGAACATCGTCCTCGGTGTTCCAATCTGAGCATATCAACTCTAGAATATAAATGAATATTCCTTCCTCGTGGATACTTTCATTTTCCAAGTAGCCTCCTCAGGACTAAAGTTTTTCCGTGCACTTTAACCTGAGAAATGGCTCAGTTCCACAACATAATTTCCTTTCTATCGAGAATACATAGTGGTTCCACCTGGAACTCGTCTTCAGACTCCACTTGAATCACATTCCAATTTACAACATGAGTCATATCACATACACACTTCTTTAATAATGAAACATGAAATACATTGTGAAATTTTAAATTGGCTGGAAGTGCAAGTTGATAGGCCACTAGACCCACTCTGGAAAAAGTTGAAATGGCTCGCAATACCGTGGTTCCAACTTGGTATTTTTTCTCAATTTCAATGTACTTTTACTGGGTTTAAATTTAAGATAAACATGATCCCCTATATTAAATTATTCATGTATTCTTTTCAACTCTGCAAAACTCTTTTGTATGTCATGTGCACTTTTCAAATTTTCTTTTTCTTTTTGAACAATTGTTTCCATTTATTTTAGCATATATGGACCAAAAATAATCCTGACAATTGGGTTGTCCCAACTAATAGGAATTCAACACTTCTACCATACATCACCTCAAAGAGACTCATGTTTAAGGAAGTCTCATAACCATTATTGTTGGACGATTGGTTTTCATTGATGTAAACCCTTGGAGAAGTATGGAATCCCTAGAGATGTGTTTGAGATTGATGGTGAGTTAGTTGTTAACAAGAGTGGATTTGATGGGTGCATTTGATGAAGTTTACACGAAGCCCCGAAGGTGTGGTTCTGGAACCAAAATTTGATCAAGGAATAATTACATTAAGGAAAATGTAATTGTATGTAACATACTCATAGATTGATAGTCCTCGTCATGTTGTTTTCGATGATAGGTGGTACACCATGTGGTTCCTCATGGTTGAGGAGTTGTGACATTGTGAGGATAGAAGCCACAAAGAATGGTTAAGAATCCCCTAGTTGGTTACAAGTCAATTAATGAAAGGTTAAAGTGGTTGCAACAATAAATTTCAAGAATCCCTAACATTAAATTGAGAGGTTACTAAGAAAAAGTATAAATACACCTCAAGAATTCTCTCATAAACACATTTACACACACATTATATGGAATATATTCTATGTGAGTAAGTTATTCTTATCTGAGGTAACCAAGGATATCTGAGGAGAATTTCAGAGAGAGGATGGAGTAAATAAGAGAGAAATTCCAGAGGATGAAGTCTTGTGAGGATGTGTTCTAAGGTATGCTATTTTCCGATCATCTTACCATTTTTTCTATAACTTGTTTTCTAGAATGATTCAGACAACAAAACTTGGAGGATATTGAGAAGACATATCAAGGTACTTGTGATAGAAATTTCATCTTCTAGGTCATTGTATTTTCAGAGATGCACTTTGTGGAAAATAGGGTTTTGGGATAGTCCTGAAAATAATCTCAAACATGTGTTCTAGGTAAAACAATCATAACTTCTTAATAAATGATCCAAATTTAGTGATACAAAATTAATTGAATAGTGTACAGTTCATAGTATGTTGTGCGATATTTTCATATCCAGATATAAAATATTTCTCGTGTGGAATGCTCTACACGTTCTCTCTCTAGAATAAGACAAACTTTAGAAAGGTATGTCATTTTTGATATAACTCATTTTCTTGGATGCTACAAGCAATGAAACTTGGAGGCATTTCATAAAAGATATTGAATAATACTGGGTACAAGTTTCAGACCTTTATTCAATACAGATACAAAGTTATGGTTGTTGAAAGTTAGGGTTTGTGAATAATCCAAAAACTAGTCCTGTGAGACTAAGGTAAAGTTTGATAAGTATGTTATTCTATTGTTGCTAAAGTTGAGGAAGGTCTATAGGTCTATGTTCACATAAAACATGTCTATTACAAAGTTACAGGTATGTTTATATGTATTTTTTTAGGGTTACATGTTGATGATGTTATGGTGCATGCTTGAGGCAATTCTTTGGTATATTGTTGAGGCATTGACACATGCTTGAGGCACATCTTAGGTGCATGGTTGAGGCATATAATTGGTATATGATATTGGTTGTTTGGTACTTTTTTCAGGCACTTCATTGACAATATATTATGGTACATGGTATATGGCATGATTGAGACATATCATGAATGGTATGGTATATGGTTGAGGCACATGGTTTGAGGAGCATCTTGGATATTGGACACATTGTTTGAGACACATTTTTGGTATATGTATAAGGGATTCCTTGGTGACATTGATGCATGGTGAGATACATCATTGATGCATGTTATGGTGTTGTCACATGCTATGGTAAAGGTTTTGATTGTTGCATGATTTGGTATAGGTTTGATACATGGTATGGGATAGGTCTTGATACATCATTGATGCATGATTTGGTACATGTTTGGTACATAATATGGCACAGGTTTTGCACATGGTTGAGACACATATCTTGTGATGGTATGTTGGTGATATTGGTACATTCTTGGTAGAGGCATGTGTTGGTGATGTTTGAGCATCCGATTGAGAGGTGTTCTTGGTGATCATGGATATGGTTCCATTTAAGTGATAATGACAGGTTGGATACAGTGATAGGTTGGATAGGTTGGTTAGTGATAGGTTGACAGTGAAAGGTTGAAGTGACAGGTTGACAGTGACAAGTTGACGTGATAGTGTTGGTTTCAGGTTTATTACAGGTTGATTGATATATCAAAGGAAGTGATTGATATATTTCAAGGTGGAAGGATGGGGAAAGGAAAAGTGGTTGTAGCCCCCTTCCTATTGGTGCCAGATAATTCAAGGAGTTGGGGCTTCCATCAGGTTGGAGCCTATAAATGAGGGGGTCATATCCTCCTTTTGGTTGGAGATGGAGAACTCGGAGATTTGGAGACTCCTTTAGGTTCAATCCTGTAAACTAGGGGGTTGGAGCCTCCTTCCAGTTGTACCTGGTAAATTAAGGAGTCTTAGATTCCTTTAGGTTATATTCTGTAAATAGGGGGTTGGATCCTCCTTCCAGTTGGTGCTAGAGAATTTGGAAGTTGGTGCTTCATATGAATTAATTCTTGATATATATAAGTAAGCATTCTGTGGTTTTCTCCCATTTGGGTTTCCATGTAAATTATAGTGTACTGTGTATTTGATGTGATGTTGTTACTGCTTATGGTTATATGCTCATAATATATTTAATTCAATCATAAATGATATGTTGTTGATAAAGTTGAATTTTATATATGGTGGATAAAAGTGGTAAAAGTGCTAATACTAATTCAGCCCCCTCTTAGTATTCCAACAATTGGTACCAGAGATGGTTACTTTAGGAAACAATTTAACCATTGGAAGGTAGATCATGGAGAGAAATAGTATGTATAGAAATGAAATACACTAGTTTAATGGTCAAAATTATGAAATGTGGAGCATAGGGATGAAAGTATTCTTATAGGCACATGGGTATGATTTTTGGAAATCAATTGTAACAAGGTAAATTGCTACAAAGAAACATTCGAAGAATGCAACCAAGAAATAGAAAAATAGCAATGGATTTCATCTTAGAGGGATTACATGATTCAGTAAAAGAAAAAGTGGTAACATGTTCATCATCCAAATAACTTTGGGAAAAGATACAAAATATGTATTCAAAGAAATCCCATCCTATCACATGGCCAGATAATACTGATTAGAGAAAAAAAGATGTTAAAGTTGAACAAGAAGAAATATTCCTATCATGTCAGACTGATTTAGAAGAAGAATATTGTGAAGAAGGCACAATAGATCTTGAAGAAGAACTGATTAGTGCTTTAGATGAACTAAAGAAAGAAAGAGAAGAAAAACATTCTCTCAAGAAAGAATTAATCAAGCTAAAGGAAGGTGTTCAAAGTTCTAAAGAAGTCCAAGAAGAAGAATCCGGAAGGATTGAAGAAGCATACAAAAATTAGTTGGAAGAAAAGTAGTGCCTAGAAGTTGAAATTGCATCACTAAGAAAGGAAGCATTGTAGAAAGAAGAACTTAAGGAAAACAAGCTTGAAGCAGAATTTAGTCAATGAGAAATAAGACTTGAAGAGTAAATCATCTCTTTGAAAGTTAAACTTGAGGAAGCCAAGAGATTAGAACAAGTAATGAAGATTTAGATAATGAAGAAATAAGAAGAAGTTGAGAAGATTGAAGAATAAGTTGTCACATTGAGATTTAAAATCATCAAGCTCAATAAGAATGTTGAAGAGAGAGAAACATCCACATCATCAGTAAAGAAAGTTGAAGAGAAGCACTACAGATTTCTAGAAAGGAAGAATGAAGAAAATGGTAAGAGTTATGAAAAAGTAATCAAATAAATGAATCAAGGTCAACAAAAATCAAAGAAGAATGAGTATGATAGAGATACATCTTCAAGACTAACTTACCCATTCAAGAAACAAAGAATATTCAATCATTATGAAGTAATAAACATAAGATAAGATCGTGATCAACCGAGGCAAGAATTCAAAAGGACAACACCACAAAGAATATCATTCACTCCCAGGTATGAAAGTTTCTTTTACGATCATTGTTTTATTTGTACTAACTTTGGACATAATGATGCAGGAGCATCGCCCACATCAAGCGAGCCAGCGTGAGAGCAGAGGACAGTTGGACATGCCAACAGATTTCTTTTTGAAAGAACCTTGATATTTGTTGCGCCAAACATTAATATGTGGATTTAATGAAGCGCACTTTGTATATTGTAATGGACCTTGAGCCTTTAAGCTCACGTCCTTAGGTAGATGAGGCATTTAATAGATTTAATGAAAAGTAGATAGAATATTTAAGTCTAGATTTGATAGTTTGGAGTTCGAGAGGGAAACGAGATATAGACACCCTCCTTTGTACATTGTAACATTATTCAGCAGCATTCAGAGAAGAAGAGCAAGAAGAGAACTGTGTAGAGAACATCCATGTATAGATATTGAATTAATAAGAGAGCTTTGATTCAAATCCATGGTTGAGTGTCTATTCTCTGTGTTGATGTTGTTATGCTATGAATATTTTTTTTTCTGGTTATGCATTTGCTTTGTGTATGTTGTGCATAGGATTTCATGTTTTGAAACTGAAGTCTGAAAGGAAGAGGGAATGAGCTTCAATTGTTTCTCTAACTGAACCAGAGAATTCCTGCAAGGAGTGCAGTTGAATTTGTCCGCAAGGAGTGCGTGACTGCAGGGTTCAATTAGAAAAAGCTATTGTCCTCATTCATCTTAGAAAGTGCAGATTTGGCACCGGAGCCATGCAAGGCATGCGCAGGCTAAACGAAACTCAAAGTTGCGATTCTGAGTAAAAGGAATTGAGATTGTTGCTGCAGGGGCGCGCAAAGTCCAAGCTTCGACACCTGGACGTTGTCGAAGATTTGTCGTAAGGAGTGCGTGCAAAGAATTCTTTCGAAGGAAACAGGAGCCGAAAGGAAGCTCAGAAGGGATAGGTATTTGAATCTGTCGAGGAACAGTATAGACAAGTCATTCTTGGAAGGCTTGCAGGAAAGTTGCAGGTTTATGCACAGGGGGGGGTAAAGGTTTGAATCTCAGGAGGAAATAGAGCCGTCGGTCTGGAGTCTCAGGGACCGTTAGATCAAACTTGACATCGCATATCGGCATATCGCAAGATGGAGCACCAAGTTGGTGTAGCGGGAGTGGCGATATGGCGAGGAGCGATACTCCGAAAGGCTCTGAACCGTCGATTTCGTGGGACGCGTGTCAAGAAATCCCGAGGAGCTGGGGATCAGAAAATCAGGGTTCTCAAGGACAGAGAACGCTTGTATGTTGGATTCGTGATCCGCGATATCCCGACGGTGACGTGGAAGTGTGGGACCACAGGGGCTGGTGAAGTACAGGTGGCATCGTATCGGGGATGGGGAAAAGGTAAGTCCTGAGTCCATCGACATTAGGACTCGCGATCCCACGAGTTCTGAAATTCTGATAGAAGGATAGAAGGTGGAAAAGTCAAGTCCACACGTGTCTCGGAAAATCGGCACATCGGGATTCGAAGATTGGAGTTTCAATTTGTTGACATTGCGAGTAGCGATTCTCTGATAGAGAGAACTCCGATAGAAAGGGGAAGAAAGTCAGCGATTGACCCACGTCGGGATTCGGGGAATCGCAAGGAAAAAGGGGTGTGACTACATAATTCGCGAAATCGTGAATTTCGATATCCCGATCAGATAAGGGAGATCAGTAAGGAGTTTTTGTGGGTAAGATTTTCCGAGTGGGAATTAGAGGAGCATTGACGCTCTTCGGGCTGTGATCAGAGGAGGTCCTGGTGAGAGCGGACGCGCGAGAGAGGCGGTCTGCGTTAGAGTGGTATCAGAGCGGGAAGACTCTTTGCTTTTTGTAACAAAGAGAAACAAGATTTCAACATGCCACCCAGAAGAGAAAGACAGTCACCTGATCCCGAAGATAGGGAGGTGCGAAGAAGAGATAGGCCAGCAGGAAATCTAGAAATGGAGTGACATATGAGAGATCTCCGAGCAAGGCTCGAGGAGATGGAGACAGCACAAAGACGCGGAGTTGGTGTAGGGGATCTTAGCAATTCAGAAGTTGAAGAGGAAGATGGACACGAAGAAGAGGTCACAGCAGAGGATGCATCAACTGAGCGATTGATTAAAGCTATCGCCAGGATGAGTTCGACGACAAAAATGGATATTCCAGTTTATGAAGGGAGTCTGGATGCAGAAGAGCTGTTGGATTGGATTCGATCTCTTGACACCTACTTCGATTATGAAGACATTGAAGAGGATAAAAAGGTAAGGCATGCTGTCAGAAAATTAAAGGGACATGCAACATTATGGTGGGACGAGCTACAGGCAGATAGACGTTCCAAAGGCAAGTAGAAAATTAAAAGATGGGATAAAATGACAGCCAATATTAAAGCAAAGTTCATCCCAAGGGATTACCAAATCACTCTGTTTAAGCGAATGTAGAACCTGAGGCAAAAGATGATGAAGGTGAAGGAATACACCGAAGAGTTTTACAAGCTCAATATTCGAGCAGGTCATCGGGAGAGAGATGATGAGAAGGTAGCCAGATACCTGAATGGGTTGAGAGATGACATTCAGGACGAATTAATCCTGACAACCATCAGAACGGTAGAGGATGCTTACCAGATGGCTCTGAAAGCCAAAGAGAAGTTGAACCGAAAGCAAGGACAGCGAGGGCGAGGCAAAATTCAGCCCAGAGGCAAGGCAGTTGCCCAAGAGAAATATCAGAATCCCAAGGAGGAATGGAAGAAACCTCAGGGTAAGGTTGAAAGAGGTGGAACCTCACAGCGAGGACAACAATATGTTGAGCAGAGAGGACAGTGTAATGAGCAATGAGGAGATTATGCTGATGCAAACACTTTTCCTCGTACCAGAGGCAGAGGAAGAGGCAGAGATGGAATCATAACCTGCTACACTTGTGGAAAAGATGGACACAAGGCAGTTTACTGTCCAGATAGGAAAACAGACAGAGGAGAAGCTCACATCAATGAGGCGTAGAGGCGTGATGCTGAGAACGAAGACGTAGAAAGTGGGAAGTCACTGACGGTGCATAAAGTCCTTTTGACACCCAAGAAATCGGTGGAGGATATAGCTCAGAGGACCAAACTGTTCAGAACCACATGCAAGACCAAGGTCTAGAAATGCAAGGTCATTGTGGACAGCGGAAGCACCGACAATCTTGTTTCAACAGAGATGGTGGAGAAATTAGAGATGGATACGACTAATCACCTGAGTCCATATAAAGTCTCGTGGCTACAAAAGGGACATCAAGTGAGTGTCACTAAACAATGTTTAGTTGATTTCAAAATGGGTGAATATAAGGATAAGGTCCTATGTGATGTCATTCCCATGGACTCCTGTCATGTATTGCTTGGGATACCATGGCAGTATGATCGAAATGTGGTTCATGATGGGAGGATGAACACATATACTTTAGAAAAGGATGGGAGGACACACAAATTGCTTCCGATAAAAGATAAAGAAGTGAAGCCGGAAGTAAGTAACACCATACTTCTGATGAGTAGGAAGGAGCTTCTCACAGAGATGGAAAAGAAGGAAGGTCCACAATTCTTTGTAGTCAGGAAATTGAGAATTGTCCTGACTAGCACAAGAGTGGATGATCTACCAGATGAGATTCAGGAACTGCTGGGAGAGTTCACTGATATCATCATGGACGAATTACCTCGTTCGTTGCCACCGATGAGGAGTGTGAGTCATCACATCGATCTCATACTCGGATCTAGTTTTCCGAATAAAGCTGCGTACAGATTGACACCGCAGGAAAATGAGGAAGTCAAGAAGCAGGTCCAGGAGCTATTGGACAAAGGATTGGTCAGGGAAAGCCTGAGTCCGTGTGTTGTTCCAACAGTACTCAGTCCAAAAAAGGATGGAGGTTGGAGAATGTGCACTGATTCAAGAGTGATCAACAAAATTACCATCAGGTAAAGATTTCCACTGCCGAGAATGAATGATCTGATGGATTGCCTGAGTGGGGAAAATTATTTTTCAAAGATTGATCTAAAGAGCGGATATCACCAGATTCGCATGAGGGAAGGTGATGAGTGGAAGACAACATTCAAGACAAACGAAGGCTTGTATGAATGGTTGGTCGTGCCGTTTGGTTTGACAAATGCGTCGAGCACATTCATGAGGCTGATGAATGAAGTCCTGAGGGAATTCATCGGAAAATTTGTCTTCGTATATCTGGATGGCATACTGGTTTTCAGCAAGACGAAGGCTGAACATTTGAAACATTTGGCCATTGTGATGGGGAAGCTACGGCAGGAGAAGATGTTGATCAATATGAAGAAGTCCTCGTTTACGAAGACAGAGCTCATTTATTCGGGTTTTGTAATTTCGATGAATGAATTGAAAATGGATCCAAGCAAGGTGGAAGTTATTAAGAATTGGCCATCATCGAGAAATATTTTCGAGGTGAGAAGTTTCCATGGGTTGGCAAGTTTCTACAGGAAATTCATTAGGAACTTTAGTGGAATTAGTGCAGCAATGATGGACACAGTGAAGAAGCGACATAAGACTTTTCACTGGACAGCAGAGGCTGAAAAGAGCTTCAATCTGTTGAAGCGAAAGATCACAGAGCAACCAGTGTTAGTGTTGCCATATTTTCAGAAGACATTTCAGGTGAAATGTGATGCAAGTGGATATGCCATAGGAGTGGTCTTTAGTCAAGAAGACAGACCAGTTGCATATTTCAGTGAGAAGCTAGATGAAGTGAAGCTGAAATACTCCACGTATGACATAATTTTATGCTATCATACAGGCATTGAAGAAGTGGAGGCATTACTTAATCCCAAAATAATTTTTATTATACAGCGATAATCATGCATTGCAGTTTGTGAGTCAACAAGAGAAGTTGAATCAGAAGCATGCAAAATGGGTAGAGTATATGCATAATTTTACATTTGTAATTAAACACATTTCAGGTACTGCAAACAAAGTGGCTGATGCTTTGAGCAGGAAATGTTTGCAGCTACAGGAATTCCGAGTCAAAACATTTGGTTTTGAGAATCTCAAGGACATGTACGCAGGAGATACAAATTTCGGAGAAGCGTATGAAGCAGCTGAGAATCCAGTTCTCAGAGACATGAGTCCTTGGATAGATTATATGATCCAGGAGGGATTGTTGTTTAGAGGCAATCAACTGTGCATTCTGAATTGCTCCATGAGGGAGAAATTGTTGAAAGAGAAGCACAGTGGTGGATTAGCAGGTCATTTTGGACATGACAAAACATTCGCGAAGCTGAGTGAATCATATTTTTGGCAGATCATGTGAGCGGATGTCATGCGATTTGTTGACAGATGTCGGGTTTTTCAGCATTCAACAGGGAGAAAACAAAATGCAGGGTTGTATCAGCCATTTCCCATACCGGAGAGGCCATGGGAGGTGATCAGCATGGATTTTGTATTAGGACTGTCGAGGACGCAGAGAGGGGTTGATTCCATCTTTGTGGTGGTAGACAGGTTTTCAAATATGGCACATTTTATTCCATGTCAGAAGACCAACGATGTGATGCACATCGCAAATTTGTTTTTCAAACAGATTGTTAGACTCCATGGATTGCCAGGAAGTATAGTATCGGACAGAGATACCAAATTCATAGGGCATTTTTGAGGACGCTATGGAAGAAGCCAGGAACTAACTTGGCGTTTAGTTTATCTTACCATCCGCAGATGGATGGGAAGACATAAGTGGTCAATAGGAGCTTGGGAGACTTGTTGAGAAGCCCGGTGACAGAGCACCATAGAAGCTTGGACAACATATTGCCACAAGAAGAGTTTTCATACAATGATTCAGTGAATCAGAGTACAGGTAAAAGTCCATTCTAGATTTTGTATGGGACACAACCGAGGGGAGTTTCTGAACTCAGGGAGTCAGAATAGACTTTGACTAGCAACGCTAGTGCAGAAGAGTTTGCTGAAGCAATGCAGGAACTTCACAGTAAGGTGAAGCAGTGAATGATAGAATCAAATCAGGAGTATAAGCGCAGAGAAAATCAACATCGGAGACAACTTCAGTTTGAAGTTGGCGATCTGGTTCTGGCACATTTGAGGAGAGAAAGGTTCCCAAGGGGAACATATAACAAGATGAAAATGAAGAAAATTGGACCTTGCAAAGTCCTGAAGAAATTCGGAGAGAATGCTTATGAGATTGAGTTGCAAGATGGCATCGGGATATCTCCGATATTTAATGTTTCAGATTTATATCTATACAGGGCTGGAGAAGCAGAGGTTGGAACTGAGGAACCAGTGATCCAGTGGATGAAACAATTGCCAGTTGCAGGAAATCCGCAGATGGAGTGCATACTGGACAAGAGAGTGGGTAGAAAGACCAGGCGAAAGCAATATTTTGAGTACCTGGTCAAATGGAAGAATCACCCAGTGGAGGGCGCCAGCTGGGAGACTGAAGCAGTTATCCAAAAGCATGGACACACCATACAGGATCCCATGAAATTTTTCAAGCCAGGGAGTATGATGCAGGAGCATCGCCCACATCAAGCGAGCCAGTGCGAGAGAAGAGGACAGCTGGACGAGCCAACATTTTTCTTTTTGAAAGCACCTTGATATTTGTTGCGCCAAGCATTAATATGTGGATTTAATGAAGCACACTTTGTATATTGTAATGGACCTTGAGCCTTTAAGCTCATGTCCTTAGGTAGATGAGGCATTTAATAGATTTAATGAAAAGTAGATAGAATATTTAAGTCTAGATTTGATAGTTTGGAGCTCAAGAGGGAAACAAGATATAGACACCCTCCTTTGTACATTGTAACATTATTCAGCAGCATTCAAAGCATAAGAGAAAGTAGAGAACTGTGTAGAGAACATCCATGTATAGATATTGAATTAATAAGAGAGCTTTGATTCAAATCCATGGTTGAGTGTCTATTCTCTGTGTTGATGTTGTTATGCTATGAATATTTTGTTTTCTGGTTATTCATTTTCTTTGTGTATGCTGTGCATAGGATTTCATGTTTTGAAACTGAAGTCTGAAAGGAAGAGGGAATGAGTTTCAATTGTTTCTCTAACTGAACCAGAGAATTCCTGCAAGGAGTGCAATTGAATTTGTCTGCAAGGAGTGCGTGACTGCAGGGTTCAATTAGAAAAAGCTATTGTCCTCATTCATCTCAGAAAGTGTAGATTTGGCACCGGAGCCGTGCAAGGTGTGCACAGGCTAAATGAAACTCAGAGTTGCAATTCTGAGTAAAAGGAATTGAGACTGCTGTTGCAGGGGTGCGCAGAGTCCAAGCTTCGACACCTGGATGTTGTCGAAGATTTTCCGCAAGGGGTGTGTGCAAAGAATTCTTTCGAAGGAACCAGGAGCTGGAAGGAAGCTCAGAAGGGATAGGTCTTCAAATCCATCGAGGAACGGTATAGACAAGTCATTCTTGGAAGGCTTGCAGGGAAGTTGCAGGTTTGTGCACAGGGGGGGTAAAGGTTCGAAGCTCAGGAGGAAATAGATTCGTCGGTCTGGAGTCTCAGGGACCGTTAGATCACACTTGATGTTGCATATCGTCATATTGCGAGTTGGAGCACCAATTTGGTGTAGCGGGAGTGGAAATATTGCGAGGAGTGATACTCCGAAAGGCTCTAAACCGTCGATTTCATGGGACGGGTGTCAGGAAATCCTGAGGAGCCGGGGATCAGAAAATCGGGGTTCTGAACGACAAAGAACGCTTGTATGTTGGATTCGTGATCCGCGATATCTCGTCGATGACGTGGCAGTGTGGGACCATAGGGGCTGGTGGAGTATAGGTGGAATTGTATCGGGGATTGGGAAAAGGTAAGTCCTGAGTCCATCGACATTATTACTCACGATCCCGTGAGTTCCGAAATTCTGATAGAAGGATAGAAGGTGGAAAAGTCAAGTCCACACGTGTCTCATAAAATTGGCACATCGGGATTCTGAGATTGGAGTTTCAATTTGTTGACATCGCGAGTAGCGATTCTCTGATAGAGAGAACTCCGATAGAAAGGGGAAGAAAGTCAACGATTGACCCACGTCGGGATTCGGGGAATCGTAAGGCAAAAGGGGTGTGACTACAGAATTCACGAAATC
>ML835516.1:31832-42153 GCA_009831015.1 Picea engelmannii | reverse complement strand
AAGGTCCTATGTGATGTCATTCCCATGGACGTCTGTCATGTATTGCTGGGGAGACCATGGCAGTATGACCGAAATGTGGTTCATGACGGGAGGATGAACACATATACTTTAGAGAAGGATGGGAGGACACACAAATTGCTTCCCATAAAATATAAAGAAGTGAAGCCGGAAGTAAGTAACACCATACTTCTCATGAGTGGGAAGTAGCTTCTCACAGAGATGGAGAAGAAGGAAGGTCCACAATTCTTTGTAGTCAGGAAACCGAGAATTGTCCTGACTAGCACAAGAGTGGATAATCTACCAGATGAGATTCAGGAACTGCTGGGAGAGTTTGCCGATATCATTGTGGACGAATTACCTCATTCGTTTCCACTGATGAGGAGTGTGAGTCATCACATCGATCTCATACCTGGAGCCAGTTTGTCGAATAAATCTGCGTACAGATTGACGCCACAGGAAAATGAGGATGTCAAGAAGCAGGTCCAGGAGCTATTGGACAAAGGATTGGTCAGGGAAATCCTGAGTCCATGTGCTGTTCCAACAGTGCTCAGTCCAAAGAAGGATGGAGGTTGGATAATGTGCACTGATTCAAGAGAGATCAACAAAATTACCATCAGGTACAGATTTCCACTGCTGAGAATGGATGATATGATGGATTGCCTGAGTGGGGCAAATTATTTTTCAAATTTTGATCTGAAGAGTGGATATCACCAGATTCGCATGGGGGAAGGTGATGAGTGGAAGACAACATTCAAGACAAATGAAGGCTTGTATGAATGGTTGGTCATGCCGTTTGGTTTGGCAAACACGTCGAGCACATTCATGAGGCTGATGAATGAAGTCCTGAGGGAATTCATTGGAAAATTTGTCGTCGTATATCTGGATGACATACTGATTTTTAGCAAGACAAAGGCTAAACATTTGAAACATTTGGCCATTGTGATGAGGAAGCTACGTCAGGAGAAGTTGTTGATGAATATGAAAAAGTCCTTGTTTATGAAGACAGAGCTCATTTATTTGGGTTTTTTAATTTCGGCGAATGAATTGAAAATGGATCCAAGCAAGGTGGAAGTTATTAAGAATTGGCCATCACCGAGAAATATTTTTGAGGTGAGAAGTTTCCATGGGTTGGCAAGTTTATACAGGAAATTCATTAGGAGCTTCAGTGGAATTAGTGCAGCAATGATGGACACAGTGAAGAAGCGACATAAGACTTTTCACTGGACAACAGAGGCTGAAAAGAGCTTCAATCTGTTGAAGCGAAAGATCACAGAGAAACCAGTGTTAGTGTTGCCAGATTTTCAGAAGACATTTCAAGTGAAATGTGATGCAAGTGGATATGCCATAGGAGTGGTCTTGAGTCAAGAAGAAAGACCAGTTGCATATTTCAGTGAGAAGCTGGATGAAGCAAAGCTGAAATACTCCACGTATGACAAAGAATTTTATGCTATCATACAGGCATTGAAGAAGTGGAGGCATTACTTAATCCCAAAAGAATTTGTATTATACAGCGATAATCATGCATTGCAGTTTGTGAGTCAACAAGAGAAGTTGAATCAGAAGCATGCAAAATGGGTAGAGTATATGCAAAATTTTACATTTGTAATTAAACACATTTCAGGTACTGCTAACAAAGTGGCTGATGCTTTGAGCAGGAAATGTTTGCTGCTACAGGAATTCCGAGTCAAAACATTGGGTTTTGAGAATCTCAAGGACATGTAAGCAGGAGATACAGATTTCAGAGAAGCGTACGAAGCAGCTGAGAATCCAGTTCTCAGAGACAGGAGTCCTTGGATAGATTATATGATCCAGGAGGGATTGTTGTTTAGAGGGAATCAACTGTGCATTCTGAATTTCTCCATGAGGGAGAACTTGTTGAAATAGAAGCACAGGGGTGGATTAGCAGGTCATTTTGGACATGACAAAACATTCACGAAGCTGAGCGAATCATATTTTTGGCCGAGCATGCGAGTAGATGTCAAGTGATTTGTTGACAGATGTCAGGTTTGTCAGCATTCAAAAGGGAGAAAACAGAATGCAGGGTTGTATCAGCCATTGCCCATACCGGAGAGGCTATGGGAGGCGATCAACATGGATTTTGTGTTAGGAATGTCGAGGACGCAGAGAGGGGTTGATTCCATCTTTGTGGTGGTAGACAGGTTTTCAAATATGGCACATTTTATTCCATGTCAGAAGACCAGCGATGCGACGCACATCGCAAATTTGTTTTTCAAAGAGATTATTAGACTCCATGGATTGCCAGGAAGTATAGTATTGGACAGAGATACCAAATTCATAGGGCATTTTTGGAGGACGCTATGGAAGAAGATGGGAACTAACTTGGTGTTTAGTTCAGCTTACCATCAGCAGACGGATGGGCAGACATAAGTGGTCAAAAGGATCTTGGGAGACTTGTTGAGAAGCCTGGTGACAGAGCACCATAGCAGCTGGGACAACATATTTCCACAAGCAGAGTTTTCATACAACGATTTGGTGAATCAGAGTACAAGAAAAATTCCATTCCAGATTGTGTATGGGACACAACCGAGGGGAGTTTCTGAACTCAGGGAGTCAGAACAGACTGCGACTAGCAGCGCTAGTGCAGAAGATTTCGCTGAAGCAATGCAGGAACTTCACAGTAAGGTGAAGCAGCGACTGATAGAATCAAATCAAGAGTATAAGCGCAGAGCAGATCAACATCGGAGACAACTTCAGTTCAAATTTGGTGATCTGGTTCTGGCACATCTGAGGAAAGAAAGGTTCCCAAGGGGAACATATAACAAGATGAAAATGAAGAAAATCGGACCTTGCAAAGTCCTGAAGAAATTTAGAGAGAATGCTTATGAGATTGAGTTGCCAGATGGCATCGAGATATCTCCGATATTTAATGTTTTAGATTTATATCCATACAGTACTGGAGAAGCAGAGGCTGGAACTGAGGAACCAGTGATCCAGTGGATGAAACAATTGTCAGTTGCAGAAAAGCCACAGATGGAGTGCATACTGGAAAAGAGAGTGGATAGAAAGACCAGGCGAAAGCAATATTTTGAGTACCTAGTCAAATGGAAGAATCACCCAGTGGAGGATGCCAGCTGGGAGACTGAACCAATTATCCAAAAGCATGGACAGACCATACAGGAGCTCATGGATAGGAGCCCATGAAATTTTTCAAGACAGGGAGTATGATGCAGGAGCATCACCCACATCAAGCGAGCCAGCGCGAGAGCAGAGGACAGCTGGACGAGCCAACAGATTTATTTTTGAAAGCACCTTGATATTTGTTGCGCTAAACATTAATATGTGGATTTAATGAAGTGCACTTTGTATATTGTAATGGACCTTGAGCCTTTAATCTCACGTCCTTAGGTAGATGAGGCATTTAATAGATTTAATGAAAAGTAGATAGAATATTTAAGTCTAGATTTGATAGTTTGGAGTTTGAGAGGGAAACAGGATATAGACACCCTCCTTTGTACATTGTAACATTATTCAACAGCATTCAGAGAAGAAGAGCAAGCAGAGAACTTTGTAGAGAACATCCATGTATAGATATTGAATTAATAAGAGAGCTTTGATTCAAATCCATGGTTGAGTGTCTATTCTCTGTGTTGATGTTTTTATGCTATGAATATTTTGTTTTCTGGTTATGCATTTGCTTTGTGTATGATGTGCATAGGATTTCATGTTTTGAAACTGAAGTCTGAAAGGAAGAGGGAATGAGTTTCAATTGTTTCTCTAACTGAACCAGAGAATTCCTGCAAGGAGTGCAGTTGAATTTGTCCTCATTCATCTCAGAAAGTGCAGATTTGGCACCGGAGCCGTGCAAGGCATTCGCAGGCTAAACGAAACTCAAAGTTGTGATTCTGAGTAAAAGGAATTGAGACTGCTGCTTCAGGGGCACGCAGAGTCCAAGCTTCGACACCTGGACGTTGATTTGCCGCAAGGAGTGCGTGCAAAGAATTCTTTCGAAGGAACTAGGAGCCGGAAGGAAGCTCAGAAGGGATAGGTCTTCGAATCCGTCGAGGAATGGTATAGACAAGTCATGATTGGAAGGCTTGCAGGGAAGTTGCAGGTTTGTGCACAAGGGGGGTAAAGGTTCGAAGCTCAGGAGGAAATAGAGTCGCCGGTCTGGAGTCCCAGGGACCGTTAGATCACACTTGACGTCGCATATCAGCATATCGCGAGTTGGAGCACCAAGTTGGTGTAGCGGGAGTGGCAATATTGCAAGGAGCGATACTCCGAAAGGCTATGAACCGTCGATTTCGTGGGACGCATGTCAGGAAATCCCGAGGAGCTGGTGATCGGAAAATCAGGGTTCTCAACGACAAAGAACGCTTGTATGTTGGATTCTCGATCCGCGATATCTCGACGGTAACATGGAAGTGTGGGACCATAGGGGCTGGTGGAGTACAGGTGGCATCATATCAAGGATCAGGAAAAAGTAATTCCCGAGTCCATCGACATTAGGACTCGCGATCCCGCGAATTCCAAAATTCTGATAGAAGGATAGAAGGTGGAAAAGTCAAGTCCACACGTGTCTCGGAAAATCGGCACATTGGGATTCAGAGATTGGAGTTTCAATTTGTTGACATCGCGAGTAGTGATTCTCCGATAGAGAGAACTCCGATAGAAAGGGGAAGAAAGTTAGCGATTGACCCACGCCGGGATTCGGGGAATCGCAAGGCAAAAGGGGTGTGACTACAGAATTCGCAAAATCGCGAATTCCGATATCCTAATCAGATAAGGGAGATCAGTAAGGAGTTGTTGTGGGTAAGAGTTTCCAAGTGGTAATTTGAGGGGCATTGACGCTCTTCGGGCCGAGGTTAGAGGAGATCCTGGTGAGAGCGGACGCGCGAGAGAGGCGGTCTGCGTTACATAAGGTTGTAGATTGCAAAGCATATGGAAGAAATGTTCAGACGAGAAATACCTATGTGTCTCCCCACAACATTGTATGTTAGAAATGCCACAATTATGGTCACATAGCTTGAAATTGTAGAAGAATGAAAGGAAAAATCAATTTCAGATACATGAAGGTTTGGAGAAGAAAGTAAATACAAGAAGAGAAGGTGAATAAAGAACAGGTCCCAAAGATTGCATGATTTGTAGTAGTTTGAAAAAGAGAAGAAGAGAAGTTGAATAAAGAACAATACCAAGATATTGTACTCTCAGGAATTTTAGTGCAAGATCATAATGAATCCATAGGAAAAAAGGAAGAAGTCGGAATACAGGAATATGGTGAATCTACAGATGAAGATGAAGATTACTCTACATGAGGGTGGGTACTTTTTTGAGCCATTCAACTTGGAGACTCACATTAAATATGAATATTGAACATGGGGAGTCTATGCAACAACTCTACAAATCAAATAACTATCTTTTGAGTAGTTTGAGAGTGGTTTGATCGCAGAAGTGAAGAATTTCTTATAACAGTTTGTTTTGAAGCACATAACTATTAAGACATCAGTTGGAAGTTACACAGGGAGAGGTTCATGATTGTATGTATTCTTGAAGGGATATATTTATTACAAGTTGAAGCATGAATTGCAGATCAGTGGAAATATTTGATTCATTATGAGAAATAGTAATATGTGATGATTAGTTGCAATTGTGAAGCCTTCATCATAGTATAGTGACAGATGGGTCAACATTGTGGACAGTTGTGTAGCACAATTATTGATAGCTTGTGATATATGGACATAGATGGATTTGTTAGATGCTTAGTAGGTACATAAAACATGGTTCAGAGAATGTGCATAATAATATATTTACAATTGGAATTAGTGGAACCAGTGGAATTAGTTGACAATTGGAATCAATTGGTCAAAGAAAGGAAAGTAGTGAAAGGAACAACAAAACAAGGCAAGAGAAACTGTCAATAGAATCTCTATCGTTAGAAGGAAATCATTGAACAAGCATGGTCAAGTGAACATGACAAGAGAATGAATAAATCAAGTAATGAATGCTTTTTATATATGTCAGTGAATTTCAAGAGGAAGCACCAATGGAAAATAAGAAAGCATTGGAAGAGAGAAAATGAAACATATATACACAACCCTACATTGATCCACGTCTTGCAAAGAAGAAAAGGGAAGAGAAATAATCATAGAAAGATATCCAGAAAGGAATATCAGTAGCATGCAGACAGGGGGAGACATATCAATAAGGGGAGTTACCTTTTTGTCAAAATGAGAGAGAAAGAACAAAGGCATGGAAATGAAGAGAAATAATATATGCATGAAGGCAGGGGGAGAAACCCCAAAGGGGAAACACCATTTTCCAATGATGTCAAAGGAGGAGAGATAAGAGAAATTGTCACATGGGGAGCATGAGAAAGAGTATGCATATGAGATTGAGTGTTTCCATCAGAACATTCCATTAGTGTTTCCACAAATTCCAAACAAGGAGATTGTTGGAAAGTTGGTTTCCATTGATGTCAACTCTTAGAGATTTATGTCAACCCTTGGAGAAGTACGGAAGCCCTAAAGATGAGTTTGAGATTGATGGTGAGTTAGTTTTCAACAAGAGGGGATGTCATGGGTGCATTTGATGAACTATACATGAACCCCTGAAGGTGTGGTTATGGAACCCAAAGTTGATCAATGAATAAGGACATGTAGGACAATGTAATTTTAGGTAACATACTCATAGATGAATATTCCTCATCATGTCGTTTCTAGTGATAGATAGTACATCACGTGGTTCCTCATGGTTGAGGAGTTATGGTCTTGTGAAGATAAAATCCCCGAAGAATGGTTAAGAAGAACCTAGTTGGTTACAAGTCAATTAATGAAAGGGTAAAGTGGTTGCAACAAGAAAGTTCAAGAAGACCTAATATTAAGGAGAGAGGTTACTAAGAAAAAGTATAAATACACCTCAGGAAGTGTCTCATAAGCACATTCACACACACATTCAATTGAATATATTCTATGATAATAAGTAATTCTTATTTGAGTTAACCAAGGATTTTTGAGGTGAATTTAAGAGGGAAGATGAAGTAAGGAAGGGAAAAATTCCAAGGGAGGATGAAGTCTTGTGCCGATGTGTTCTAAAGTATGTTATTTACTTTTCATATTACCATTTTTTCTATAACTTATTTTATAGAATGATTTAGATAGTGAAACTTGGAGGATATTTAAAAGACATATCAATGTACTTGTGATAGAAATTTCAGCTTCTGAGTTGTTGCATTTTCGGAAATACACTCTGTGGAAAATAGGGTTTTTGGCTAGTCATGAAAATAGTCTTAAACAAATGTTGTGGGTAAAATAGTCATAACTTCTTCATAGAGAATCCAAATTCAGTGAGACCAAATGAATTTGATAGAGTATGGTTAGTATTATGTTGTATGTTAGTTTTATATCTAGATATTGAATATTCTATGCATGTCATGATCTACAAGTTCTCTCTATAGAATAAGATATAACTAAGCAAGGTCTGTCATTTTTTCTATAACTCATTTTCTGGGATGTCCCAAGTAGTGAAAATTGGAGGAACTGTAGAGACAATATTTAAGAATATTGGGTACAAGTTTCAAACCTTTATTCATTACATGTACATAGTTATGCTTGTTGAAAATTAGGGTTTGTGACTAATCCAAAATTAGGTCTACTTTGTGAAAATTAGGGTTTGATATAATTAAGCAAGGTTTGTCATTTATTCTATAACTCATTTTCTAGGATGTCCCAAGTAGCGAAAATTGGAGGAACTGTAGAGAGAATATTTAATAATATTGGGTACAAGTTTCAAACCTTTATTCATTACATGTACGGAGTTATGCTTGGTGAAAATTAGGGTTTGATGAAGATGTTATTCTCTTTTTGTTGAAGTTGAGGAAGGTCTAGAGTTCTATAATCACATACACTAGGTATATTATAGAATTACACGTATGTTTATATGCATTTTTTTAGGGTTGCATGTTGATTATGTAATGGTGCATGCTTGAGGCAATTCTTTGTTATATTGTTGAGGCATTGTCACATGCTTGAGGCACATATTAGGTACATGGTTGAGGCAGATACTTGGTGTATGATCTTGGTTGTTTGGTACTTTGTTGATGAACTTCATTGACGATGTCTTATTGTACATGGTGTGTGGCATGATTGAGACATATCATGAGTCGTATGGTATATGGTTGAGGCACATGGTTTGAGGAGCATCTTGGATATTGGGAACATTGTTTGAGACACATTTTTGTTATATGTATGAGGCATTCCTTGGTGGCATTGATGCATGGTGAAATACATCATTGATGCATGATATGGTGTTGGCACATGGTATGGAACATGTTTTGCTTGATGCATGATTTGGTATAGGTTTGATACATGTTATGGTATAGGTTTTTGTACATGATTGATGCATGATTTTTACAGGTTTGGTACATGTTTGGTACATGATATGGTACAGGTTTGGTACATCGTTGAGACACATATCTTGTGATGGTACGTTGGTGATCTTGGTGATCTTGGTAAATCCTTGGTAGAGGTATGTGTTTGTGATGTTTGAGCATCTGGTTGAGAGGTGTTCTTGGTGATCGTGGATCTAGTTCCGTTGAAGTGATAGTGAGAGGTTGGATACAATGATAGGTTGGACAAGTTGGTTAATGACAGGTTGACAGTGAGAGGTTGAAGTGACAAGTTTAAGTGAGAGGTTGACAATGAAAGGTTGATGTGACAGTGTTGGTGATAGGTTTATTATAGGTTGATTGATATATTAGGGGCAATGATTATGGTAGTAATAGTTTGGTCTACACTTATATTTCAGAGCAACATGATGGGGCAAGGAAAGGGGGTTGTAGCCTCCTTCTGATTGGTGCTAGAGAATTTAGAGAGTTGGAGCTTCCTTTAGGTTGGATCTTGTAAATCAGGGGGTCGTAGCCTACTTTTGGTTGGATCCAGAGAACTCAGGGAGTTGGAACTTCCTTCAGGTTGGAGCCTCTAAGCTAGGGGATTGGATCCTCCTTCTAGTTGTAGTTGGTAAATTAAGGAGTTGTAGCTTCCTTCTGGTTGGATACTCCTTTCAATTGGTGCTATAGAATTTGAAAGTTGGTTATTCCTATGAATGAATTCTTGATATGTACAAGAAAGAATTCTATGGTTTTGTCACATTTGGGTTTCCATGTAAATTATGGTGTACTATGTATTTGATTTGATTGTGTTACTTATTATGGTTATATGCTCATGATATATTGAATGCAATCATAAATGATATATTGTTGATAAAGTTGAATTTTATATATTGTGGATAAAAGTGCGAAAAGTGATAATATTGATTCACCCCCTCCCTCTTAGTATTCCAACAACTATTATATGCAAACTCAACCAAATGAAGGTACTCTTTCCACTTTCTGAGATAGACCATTACATACATCTGCAACATATCCTCTATAATTTGGTTAGTCCTTTTAGTTTGATCGTTAGTTTTGAGGATGATATGTGGTACTAAAATTTAGTTGAGTATCCAAAAGACTGAACAAGGCCTACCATAAATTTGAAGTCAATTTCATATCCCTGTCTAAAATTATAGTCTTCGGTAAGCCATGGATCCTAAATATTTCCTTCATGAAAATTTTTGCAATGTTTGTTAGGTATGTGTTATATTCTTTGCACGAGTAGTAGTGTTTGAGCATCTGCGTCGGGTGCGCAGGGGGGTGGAGCCCCCCGCGCTGGGGTTCAGGAGCAACACCCCCAAATTTTTTTTTCGCACCGAGACGACATATTTTCGGGACGACATATTACCGGGATGACACATTTTCGGGATGAAATATTACCGAGATGACATATTTTCGGGACCACATGATATTTAGGTGGTTTTTCAACGCATGGTTTTTTGTCGATGGTTTTCTATTTCCGGTTAAGGAATTAGGGTTTTGGACTAATCCAGGTCATTGCGTTAGGGTTTTGGATGCCACTAGATCCTATATGTATATTGTATTGTAAACAATGTAACACAATGTATGAATATAATATATGCTGGTTTTCCCAGTTTGGGTTTCCAACTGAAAAATCTATGTGTAATGTTTGTATGTTCCATTGCATCTTTTCTGTTCTTTTCTGAATATCAGTTTGCAATAGATATTGTATAGGCTTAGAATTTACAATTGGTATCAGTGCTTTATTGGCTTCAGGGGGACGCCTCTGTTGTCAAGGGTTTGGCTCGAGACAGTGATAAGCCTTGTTACAGTGGGAGATCTGCGGTATTGTTTTTCAGGTGAAAAGAAATGGCAAGCAATTTGAAGATGGAGATCGAGAAGTTTAATGGGAAAAGATTTGAGCTGTGGAAGCTCAAGATGGAAGATCTTTTGGTGGAAAGAGATCAGTGGATC
>ML835516.1:12432-26042 GCA_009831015.1 Picea engelmannii | reverse complement strand
TTTTGAGCCAGAAATATTCTTTTTCCAAGGTTGTTATATTCTTTTGGTAACTTGGGTGACCTGAATAAGGTTTCTTATGTACTTCAACCAATATTAAATTCTTCAAAAAAAAATTGTTTGGAACATAAATTATGTCTTTATACTGCACTAGACCATCCTGATTGTATCTGAACTTCGATTCTTACTCAACTAATTTATTATTCTAAATTTTTTCCTGTAATTTATATAAATTTCATCATTTTCTGCTTTTGATTTAATTCTGTCTTAAATCAGTTTGTATGTTGCTACTAAAAATTGCATTTAATTTTATGCTAAGTGCATTTAATATTTTCTTTTATTTTCCTTTAATGTGTTTTATCTCAAAATCATACTCCCTCAGGAAAGCTAAACATCTTTCTTGTCTTGCATTCAAGTTTTGTTGGTCGAAAAAGTACGTAAGGATGATATTATTTGTTTTCAACAAAAATATTCTACCCCACAAGTAGTTTCTCCACATATTTAAATCTTGTACAATATCCATTAATTCTATATCATGTGTTGCATAATTATTTTCATGAGGTTTCATTTTTTGTGATTCATAGGAAACTACATGATCTTCTTGTAACAATACTCCTCATAATCCCTCTAATGTGGGTATGTTATCTTCAATATAGATGTTGTTGTTAATATTTTTTTTTATCTTTGCAAAGCTCTCTTGACATTTTTGAGTCCATTTAAATGTTATTCCTTTCTTTTATAAATAAGTTAATAGATAGGTGATCCGGATTTTATGAGAAGAACGAAAATGAATAAAGATTATTATTATTCTTAACATAGAGACACAAGAATAACAGGGATACAATAACATAGATACAGTAAAAATGGTTTCTATTCATTAATAATATGTGTTGAAATTGTAAAATGCAGCGGAAAACAAGCTTTCTAGAATGGTGGCAAATTATCTCTAAGAAGAAATGTGACAATTGTGCTCATTCACAAGAAGATGGTTACAATGAGCCTCTCGAAGCATTTTTTTTACAATAAACATGAATTCCAAAACCCTATACATCAAAAACCTAACCCTAGGATATGAAGCACCAAAATTCACGTGGGCCCCATTGGGGTAAGCTAGTACATCAACTTCCCAAGGTAGTAACTTTTACATATGATCTCTATTTTAGGCGCACGATAGCTCGTTGGAAAGGTCTATTCGAGGACTATACATGTTGCCATTAGATTTTACTTATTTTTAATATTGAATGTGGTGAGCCCTAAAAATGTTGTTTAGGGCCTCAAAATGGCTCCGGAAGTCAGGGACCCAAAAACTAAGAAAAACCTGCCAAACTGGAAAACTACCAAAATGAGGTAGTTGGAATAGGTGGGAGGCCACCAACATCCATATGGATCAATCCTCCCCCCTTAATAAGAAATGGTATCCATTGCGTAGAGTGCCCCCATCACACGAGGAAATGTATGTTGAATTTGTCCTTGGGTGAGCCACTTGCCTTGGTGCAGGAGCTGCCCTGCTTTGACAACTCGATAAATCTTGATCCTTTGTTGGTGAGTTCCCTTGGCCTATGTGTCCAGAATATGATCACTAGATTCTTGTTACGGTATTCAGGTTGATATCTATTGGTGTCAACTGTTCGACTATCTCTAAGGTGTCCAATAATGGTGGGAAGTATGGCCAAAGGAGGTCCACATTGAACACTGGGTTCAGGAGATGGAAAGGAGGAATGTTGAGCTCAAAATCATTGTCACCCATAAATTTGGTGATGGTGTAAGGTTCGTAACAGAGTGGGAGAAGCTTCTGATGGGGCCCGGTAAGGCATTTTTTCTGCAAGTGTAACCACACTTTGTCTCCCAACTGAAACTTATGTGGCACTCGGTGTTGATTATTGGCATTGATTGTACTTAGCATTGGAATTATGTAAAATATCATGAACCTGTTAGTGGATGTGCTAGATCTAATCAATGAACAAGGAGGCTTTGTTAGCTTCAGCTGCAGTAGGTGATGAATTGGCCGGGGTGGCTACAAGACGTACTGCAACATCCCTAGGACCCAATGGTTGGAATCCCAACCCAAACTTAAAGGGGTCATGGCCATTGGATCTATGTAGGGCTCTATTGTAGCTATGTTGAACATAGGGAAGACTCTCATACCATGTGCGGTGGTGCTTTTAATTGTACATGCACATGATATGCACGATCATCTGATTGGAAACCTCATTTTGTCCATCTATCTGGGGGTGGAAGGAAATAGATTTGGTGAGCTTAGTGTCTAACAGTGACCAAAGGCTCGAACATAATGTGCTAAGAAACCAATTGTACCAATATGACATAGGATTTTGGGACTCCAAAATGTACCCAGAATCGCCTATGCTGTGATGCTCATCTTGGAGGCGGCCAGGATCGCCATCTTGGAAAAGTGATCAACAACCACAAATACATAGTCATTTCCCCTCTTAGTGGTTGGAAGGACCGACATGTAGTCCATTGAGATGGACTCCCATGTCCTCTCAGGGGTAGGCATAGGGGTGTACATGCCCTATTTCTTAGTGGTTGGTTTGGCGATAGCGTAGGCAGTGCAGGACTTGATATACTTGCTGACATACCGTCGAAGTTTGATCCAGTAGAAATTTTTTTGCAACACTGCCACTGTCTTTTTGACACCAAAGTGTCCTTCCACCCGACTGTAGTGAGATTCCCAAATCATCTTTGTTGGCTCTCTTGATGGAATGTAGAGATGGGCCAACCACACAATATCCCATCAAGAAGATGAAAATTAGTGACAACTGAGTTGGCACCCAACATTTGTTATGTGACAGTGAATTCAAGGTCTATCTCATAGAAGTTGGGGCACCCAGAGGTCTCGTGGCTGCAAGAGTATAGCACTGTCGTCAGTGCCGCGAATGGAGGTTGGTTGAGGCAATCAACGACTTGGTTGGTACAACATGTTTTATACTTGATTTTGAGGTGGAACTGCTGCAATTATGTGGACCACTTTTGATGGCGGTCATTCTGTAATTTTCCTTGTGTCTACATGAACTACAGTGGCTTATGATCCGTTTGGATGACTATCTCCTTCTCGAGAATGTAATGTCTCCACTGGCGGCAGGCTTGCACAATCGAGTACATTTATTTATCATAAGTAGGTTAATTATAGACAGCATATGATAGTGTCTCACTATGATAGGCCATGGGGTGGTTGTGCCCAGTGAGAACTGTGCCCATAGCATAATTTAAAGCAGATGTCTCAATCTCAAAGGGATGTTGAAGGTTTGGTAATGAAATTATTGGGGCTGAAAACAAGCACTACTTTAAAGAATCGAATGATTGTTGTTTGGATAGGCCCCACATAAATTTTCCCTTACCATCACCCTTAGTTACTTGGCTGAGGGCCCATGCAATATGGGAGAATCCCAACACGAACTTGCGATAGAAATTGGGATGGCCTAAGAAGCTCTAAATCTTAGTGAGTGTGGTTGGGGCTAGCTAGTCATGGATGACTTGGATCTTGGCTAGATCCACATGCACACCATGTTGATCCATGACGTAGCCTAGGTACTGGACGTTTTCCATGCTGGAGGAGAATTTAACCAAAGTTGGCATATACCTTATGCTGTCGCAGGGTGTGTAAAATCTGTTGAATATGCTGCAAGTGTCCCTCCCAAGTATTTTTTTCGATGAGGATTCCATATAGATACACCACTATAAAAGTATTGGTGAAAGGTTAGAGGATATCATCCATCATCCTCATGAAATTTGTTGGAGCATTTGTCAAACCAAAGGGCATGACCAACCATTCAAAAATACCTTCTTTTGACTTGAGGGAGGTCTTCCATACATCTATCTATTCTATGGGAACTTGGGGATAGCTAGACTTTAGATCAATCTCACTGAAGTATTTTTCCCCCTTGAGTTGATCAAGGAGATCGTCGATTCTAGGAATCGGGTATAGCTTCCTGACAATGATTTTATTTAGGGCCCGATAATTAATGTAGAGTCGTGAGGTCCCATATTTCTTCTGCACCAACATAATTGGGCTCCCATAAGGTGATGAGTTGGGATAGATGTTCCCTTGTGGAGCAGTTCTTGGATCTGTCTCTTGATCTCCTTATTCTCTAATAGAGAGTGACGATAGAATGACCCATTGGGTAGTGGTTCACTAGGGGTCATATCGATGGGATGTTTGACCTGACAGTGCAAAGGTACCCTAGTAGGTGAGGAGAAGATGTGTTTTTATTCTGCCACGACCTTATCCACTTACTTCTAATGTGTGGAGAGGTTGAACGCAGAGACCCTAGATGTGGTTGCAATATTTGTTGGGTATGTGTTATATTCTTTGCACGAGTAGTAGTGTCTGAGCGCCTGCGTCGAGTGTGCAGGGGGGTTAGAGAGGGTGCAGGGGTTTGGGGGCAGTGCCCCCGATTTTTTTTTTCGGGCTGACATATTTCTGGGACCACGTGATATTAGGTGGTTTTTCGGCACATGGTTTTTGCCGATGGTTTTCTATTTCCGGTTAATGAATTAGGGTTTTGGACTAATCCAGGTCATTGGGTTAGGGTTTTGGATGCCGCTGGCTCCTATATGTATATTGTATTGTAAACAGTGTAAAAAAATGTATGAATATAATATATGTTGGTTTTCCCGGTTTGGGTTTCCAGGTGAAAAATCTCTGTGTAATGTTTGTGTTTGCCATTGTATTTTTTCTATTCTTTTCTGAATATCAGTTTACAGTAGATATTGTACAAGGTTAGAATTTACAATCTTTCACTCACTCTTAGAGCGAATCACAAAGAAGAAAAAATTTCTAGTCTGAGAGATGACCTTCCTGCATTGCTTGGAAGAGATCAAGGAAAGAACACTAGGTGGGACTACCTTGGGTATCCTGTATAATTTTCTGTTCAAGGTAATAATAAAACTATGAGGCCTAGAATCATATACAACATGAAGTTTCCATAAATAAGGTTGTCCCAAAAGAATATTACAAACTTTGAGAGAAATGACATTACAAAATTCCTCATATTTGAAGGGATTGATGTTGTACGACAAGAGACACTGTTGGTTGATGAAAATATCGCCTCCTTGGTGGATCCATCCAATGGTGTAGGGTTGTGGGTGTGACATTTCTGACAAAGCTAGTTGCTTGATGACCTCCTCTAATATGAGGTTCTTTTGGATACCACTTTCAACGATAAAGTGAATCAGGGTGCCTTTTACCGACATCTATGAATGAAATAGGCACTTGCATTCTTCTGGCTCGTCCGATTCACTGAGCTAGACCTTGGTGGTAGAAACTGTGGTGATGGGTTCTGCATCGATGATCTGTCTCCCTCTTTCTGGTTTAGAATTAGAGTTGGAACCCACATATGATTCATAGGCTTTCTCCTCATCCATGAGAGATTTCTTGGAGTGACAATCAACTATTTTATTCCAGGGGCTCTTATGGAAGTCACACCATTTCCTAGTATCTTTCTTTGTCTTTCAGGTGTCCTTCTTTTCTTGCGGCCTAGAATATTTTTCCTGAGGTTTTCCATCTTTTCTCCATCCTTTGTTATGCAGTTTGGGGATTCCCTTTACTTAATTCTGATGTTAGAGGTTCCTAGGCCCAAATTTCTATGTCATTTGTTTAAGCCTTTTCTCGATTTTGACAGAATATTAGTAGGCAGTGCTCAAGGACGATATGTCCAAAAAATCCATTTCGGCCTGGATGTATTTATGCAAACCACCGCGATAATTGAGCACCATGATTCTCTCAGAATATTTGATACCCAACTTGGTGCACAAGGTATGGAAGATATTTGTGAACTCTGGAACTACTTGGTCTCTTTCCTACTGCAGTGTGGTCCATTTTGTATACAGTTCATCATAACTTCCGATAGGGTAGTATTATTCCTTGATAACGTGCCTGAGGACTCCCAGGTGACCATGAATGTAAATAATGAGGGTTTCTCTGTTTCCTTTTTCTCATAGAAATTCTCCCACCAATCTTTGACATGGGGAATGGATTTGAGGAGTGAAAATGTAGTCTTTTCTCTGTTCGAAAAGTTACAGACAAAAAAATACCCTTCTAGAAAATTCAACTATTTATCTACAACATATGCATCTATTTGACCTTCACATATGGGAACATAAAAGTTGATTTTTACCTTGAAGGGGGAGGTTCCTCCGTTCAAGAAAGATGTGCTTCCTGTTGGTAGCCTTCGAAGCATTTCTGCAAAACTATCCATCATTTTGTTCCTCTGTTGTGTGAGGGATTCCTTGAGCAACATTTTTAAAGGATCTCCTATCCCATCGTATTTATTTTCTACCTCCATGAGAGGTCTCTCAAGAGTTTTTTTCCTCAAGAAAAACAATCTCGAGACCTAATTCTTTGTACCCTAACCTCGTCGAGGACATGCATTAAGAATGACAAGGAGCATATTGCTCTGATACCACTGATTTGAATTTTATGAGCATAACGAAAATTAATATAGATTATTATTATTCTTAACATAGATATGCAAGAATAACAAGGATACAATAATACAGATATAGTAAAACTGGTTTCTATTCAATAAGAAGATGTGATGAAACTATAAAATGTAGTGGAAAACAAGCTTGGTAGAATGGTGGCAGATTATCTCTGAGAAGAGATGTGATGGTTGCGCTCATTCACAAGAAGATGGTTACAATGAGGCTCTCCAAGCCTTTTTTTTACAATAAAAAGGAATTCCAAAACCCTATACATCCAAATACCTAACCCTAGGAGATAAAGTGCCAAAGGTCATGTGGGCCCTATTGGGGTAAGCTATTACATCAACTTCCCAGGGTCATAAATTTTGCATACAATATCTGATTTAGGTGCACGATATCCCATTGGAAAGGTATATCTGAGGACTACGTCGTCATACTCTAAATTTATTGATAATTTTACTATGTTGAGCTTTAAAAATGTTGTTTAGGGACTAAAAATGGCCCCCAAAGTCAGGGACCCAAAAACTAGGAAAAAATGCCAAAATGAGCCAATTGGAATAGGTGGGAGGCCACCGACATCCATCTGGATCAATAAGAAAGTTTAGAAAACCCATCTATGAATCTATGTTAATATCCTGTGATTCCCATGAAAGATCAAAAATTTGACACATCCTTTGGCACTAACAAATCTAGTATGGCCTTGACCTTTTCTAGGTCAACTGAGATCCATTCACTCAAAATTACATGTCCCAAATATTGTACTTTATCTTGATAAAATTCACACTTACTAAACTTTGCATACAATTGGTTCTCTCTGAGTGTTTGAAAAACCATTCTTAAGTGTTCCTCATGTTCCTCTTTGGTTTTTGAATAGATCAATATATCATCTATGAACACAATTATGAATTTGTCTAGATATTTTCTCAACACAATGTTCATTAAGAAAATAAATGTAGTAGGTGTGTTTTTTAAACAAAAGGGTACCACTACAAATTCATAGTGTCCATATCTAGTTCGGAAAGAAGTTTTGTGTATGTTCTCTTATTTAATTCTAACCTTATGGTATCATGACCATAAATCTATCTTAGAGAAAATATTATCTCCTATGACTTGATCAAACAATTTGTCAATGTGAGGTAAAGTATACTTGTTCTTAATTGTCATATTGTTAAGTTGCCTTGTAATCAATACATAATATGAAAGTTCCATCTTTCTTTTTGACAAACAAGATTGGTGCTCCCCACAAAGACACACTAGGTATAATATACTGCTTATCCCTAAACTCTTGAAGTTGCATCTTATGTTTAGTCAATTCTGGAGTACTCATTCGGTGAGGGGTCTTAGACACTAGTGCAAATATGGGTACTAAGTCTATAGTGAAATCTAAGTCCTATCTAGGAGGTAATCCTAGAATTTCATTCGGAAACACATCGTGGAGCTCTTTCAGTATTGGATCCTCAATTAACAAATTTGTATTCATTTCTTCAATATTTTCGGATATGCGAACAACATAAATTTCATATCCTTTTCTGGAATTTATTTTTAACTACAAAGAGAAGATCTAACTTACTGACACACCCCGTTGTATTCCGTTTACGGTTTTACTTTTTCCAAAATAATCAAATCAATTAAAAGTATTGTCACGACAATTTACAACAACTAAATGTTTTTCTAGCTAATCTGTGTGTAATACCCCAAGGTTGAGCCCCTTCTGAATTGTGATTTTTCTTATAGGATGGTGAGCCAAGTGGTTATAAGCTGAAAGACTTATGTGTTTATTAGTTTGGTGAGCCAGATGCCAAGGCCAATGAGCCTGATTTTTATATATGTAATTATGTGGATCATTAATAAATAAATATAAACACTTCTGCGTGTAGATCGACCATGAAGAAGAGTTATGGGGGAATAAGCTCCACTAGGTAGGGTAAGGAATGGGGGGCTAAGTATTTGTGCCTAGGAGAGAAGCTAGGGGACTTACCTCTAGAGGAATGATATTTTAATATTATTTCCTGAAGACTAAGGTGAACATGATATGCTTTTGTTATCCTAAGTTCCTGGAAAGTGGGAGGTAGGATAAATGGAGCACATGCAACTCTAGGATGATAAGTGTCAACCTGGGTGCATGTAGTTAAAGATGAAGCATCAACTCATGTTGGAGGATTCCCATTCTAGCATCCTCCGCTTGAGTTCATCCTGCCATTCTCCCATGCTCCATGTGAACCCGAGACCTCCGTCGTCTGACCTCTGCATACCCTCACGCATCTATGAAACTAGAAACCATGAAGTTGTTCTGTGATGCTTCCTATGAAGCTGACACAATTGTAGTTGCCTAAGACATGTTGTAATTTAGTGTTAGGTTGTTTCCTTTATAGGTGTCCATACTGGTTTTACCCGATTGTTGTTGTTGTTTCTTTTATTGTTGTTGTCACCTATACCTGGCTGTTATTGAGTCGAGGACTGGTTGAAGAGGCAAGTTTTCAGGCCCGTGAGAAACTCTCCCAGGTGAGAGAGTTTGTTGGGAAGTGATTTCTCCTGGAAGGGAGTCTCGTAGCAACTACAATACTCTGAGACTTTTGTTCTAGCATGTTGTTGAAGCCCAAGGTAAGGGAGGTGTACTAGATGATGGACTTGTATTAGTGAAGGTGTATCCTCCTGGGGTGGAGAAGGCGTGTGGGGAATAAGGTTTTGTGGGTTGTGGGCTTCAGTGTTTCCTGGGATAAAAGATACTTCCTGTTTCTTTGTGCAACTTCCTTGTTTTCCTTTCCAAGCCTAGAATTCCCTTGCTCGGTGGAGTTCAGTCCTAGCTAGGGGGTAACATACTGTTGAGAGTGATGAGAAGCATGGTCTAAGGATAGGAGGTTCGTGGAAGGTTTGCATGCAGTTGGTGGATTTAAGCCAGCTAAAATATAAGTATCATTGTTGTGCTTAATTATGTATTTTATGCATGTTTTGGGATGCTTGAATGTTATCATGTATTATGTTGCATGTGGATTTACTGTTAATCTTTTTTTAATATGAAATGGTAGCAGTAATTTTGTGTTATTGCGATTTAGTGTTTTATATTCATTAAAATGCATATATATCATATAAGTGTATATTCCGCATGGTAGCATTACTTGGTCTATGGAGGGTCGGGGATGTTACAAATTGGTATCAGAGCATGGTTTCGACACTAAGCCTGGATGGGTCATGTTAGTGGTTAATGAGAGAAATATTTAGAGTGAGTTATTGTCAAAACAGACAAAATGCGAGGTTCAGAGTGTCCCTGGGTGAAAGGAGTGCATCGACAGAGTCTTTGACTCAAAAATATCGGAAGATATAGATTGAGTTTTCTCGTGAAGGGACACAAAGATATGTTGTAAGGAGTGCACATTTCTGAAAGTCGACTAAGTGTCGAAGAAACCCTCTAAGGAGAAAGGGGTTCAAGAAACAAATCTTAGGAGGAGGAGCGACAACAATCATCAGATCTTTTGTTGGAAGGAGTCTAGACAGTTAGATCCGTGTCCAGGAAAGCAAAGGAGAGCATTGAGGAGGAAACAGATTCCAAGCCGTCATATCTAATCGCAAAGGATCAATAGTCATTCGATCTCATTTGATAGGTTGTGAAAGATCCACAACTCTGAAGCGAGAGCACTTTGGAATTTTTGTGATCAATAATAAAGTTAAATAGTTGATGTAGATCCTATCCGTTAGTTGCGAGAGGGGTATGTGTCAATAGATTTGAGACTTCGGGGAAAGTCACTTCAGAGGATTTCAAGTGCTGTGAGTTTGAAGCTCCCGAAGCCTGAAGTGTCGAAGTCACTCATAACCGTTGATTGTGGAGGAGGACACACGTCGGTAGATTGTGAACTCCGAGGGAAAGCACTCTGGGAAAAAGTGAGCGTAGAGGAGTTTAGATTCCTGAAGTCCGAAGAGCCTAAGTGGTGAGTCACGATGACATCACCTAGAGGAGACATGGGATGTGTTCCATGTGTCAGTGGGTTTTGAACCCATGGAAGGTTGAAATGGAATTTGCAACATGGCGCGTGTCACCCATATGAATGGGCCACGTATCAATCGCTAGTATTCCGCCATGTGGCATCCTGTATGAGAAGGGTTAGTGGGGCCCGAGGTTATGTAATGAAGTGAAAGGTCGAAGGACCCAAACTAGTGTTGATAACGATACATCAATATCGACAACCAAAAGGAATTGCAGGGACCCAAGTTCCATGGAAGTTAATTATCCAAGGCAGTCCTGCAATCCAAACAGCGGTTTCACCGAGGGGTTATGTGTCAATGTCAGAATAATTGTAGGATGAAAGGTGGGTTACTCCAAACCACCATTGCATGCCCCCGCAATTGGAAAATGTTAAGTGACGTGACGTAATGACGTCACCAAAGGTGATTGGGAATGTTCGAAGATTAACAGTTCGGGTGTGTGGATGTGAGATCCTTCGAAGCTCCAAAGTCCCGAAGACCCAAAGTCTCGAAACTCAGACACCTAAGGTTCCATAGTGAGTGGTAGTCGTTGGATGTTGAATAGACATGGATTGTTGATCCACTCTACTTCGTGAGTTCGGTAACTCGGAAACCCGAGGGATTGTTGTGTTGTGCTTTGAAATTTTTTTAAGCTGAAGGCCCGAGTAAGCACCTTTTGACTTAGCGCTTGGTCACATCCCATGATCACATGGTTTGGGGATTGAGAGGAAGGGGCTAGTGCCTGAAAATTATTGCAGAGCAGAGAAAATCTTAGAATGAAAATGAAATATGAACTTTTTTCTTTCAGATTGGTTTATGAATGTTGTGAGAATTTTTAAGGATTGATGGCTTGACAAATTCTAGTTGAATGCATGTTGTGTTTGCAGAGTTCAACTAGTGTCAGGACCGCAACAAATTTCCACTGAGTGTAGAGAAATGGAGGAGGCACAAAATTCTTCCAGTTTGGAGAATGAAGTAGAAGGAATGGATGTCCATTTAGGAGTGGAAGAATCGAACTCCAATGGGCATGGAGGAGAGATGGACAAGGAAGAGCATATGATTAAAATAATTGAATGAATGTAGAAAGACGCCTAGGCTCACCGAGAAAATAATAGAAAGCTCATGAAATCTAGGGATCAACAAGGAAAAATCAACTTAAAGTTGATGCAGAGTCTGGAAAGAATCGAGAAGAAGTTGGATAAGGAGAATGACTCAAGAAAAAAAGGGAGTCGCAAGAACCCTGAGAGGAAAATAAGATCAAGAAGCCTTAACATGCATCATCATCACTCCCCAAAACATTCCAATAAGGAGGCACACAGTAGTTCAATCCCATCTCCTACCGGAAAGCATAGGATATCTAGAGTGGATGAAATGAAGGGTGAAATGAACAAGATTAAACCTCCTACTTTTGATAGAGAACACAAGAAAGATGAATATGTCGAGACTTGGCTGCTGGGAATGAGGAAATATTTCTAACTAGAGAACTATTATTCTCATGCAGAGGGAAGAATTTCCATTTACCAACTTAAGGGAAAGGAATCCATATGGTGGGAGAATCTTGTGCAAGTACAACACGTCATAGAGAAGAATGTTACTTGGAGGGAGTTCAAGAAACATTTTAAAAATAAGTACTTAACTAAGAGATACTATGATAGAAAGATGAAAGAGTTCTTTGAACTCAATATCGGTAGCATGACCATTGATGAATACAAATGAAGATTTTTGAAATTGCTGAAGTATGTCCCTCTCATCAAATATGAGATTGTCAAGATTCAAAGGTATTTGAATGGACTGCCATCTTCCATCAGTGACAAGATCCAGTATGATGACCCAAATACTATGGAAGAAATTGTAAGGAGAGAAAAATGCTTACATGATCAACAAAAAGAAAATCCTACTTTCCAAAACTATTGGGAAGGAAATAAGAATTTTAAGAGGGAGTAGAGGAGAAAGGAAATCAAACCACCATTTTTCAGGAATAACCCTCAAGGATAGTCGGGTTTTAGAGAGCCCAGGAAGGTTGAAGTGGGTGGAAAAATGCTAAGACAACCACCTATGGAATGTTGGGGCTGTAAAGGAAATCATAGGTACATATATTGTCCCCATAGAAATGAAAAAGTGAGAGTTGTCCACAATGTTCAGAAGGTAGAAATAATGGAGGATATGGGAAGTAGAGTACCAAGGATCTACACATCCCTGGATAACAAACCAGTAGAATATCGGTCACACATGATTGAAGTGGAAGCTATGATCAAGAACCATGCCTTTACTATTTTAATTGATTCAAGGGCTAGTCATAGTTATGTATATCCTAGAGTGGTGGAAATTTTACAATTGTTGAGAAACAAACATGGAAAATCTTGGTTAGTGCAGCTTGCTACAGGAATGAAGAGAAAGGTTACAGAATTGGTTAAGTCATGTCTAGTGGACATGAACGGTTTGAGCACAAGAGCTGAATTGAACATTTTACCTTTAGGTTCCTATGAATGTCTAATTGGGATGGGTTGGTTGGACCAACACCATGCCATATTAGACTATCATAAAAAGGAATTCACTTTCCTAGATGAGGAAGGGAATAGGAGAACATTCCAAGGAATTCACAGGGTAATTATTGTTAGAGAAATCTCATCAATGCAACTAAAGAAGTGCTACAGGAAAGGATGTCAATTATTCGCAGCCCACTTGGAGGAAGCACCTGAGGATAAGGTGTCAGAGATCAAAGACCATGCAGTATTAAAATATTTTGAGGATGTATTCTAGGAGATACTAGGACTACTGCCGAAAAGAGATATTGACTTTCTTTGTAAACTTGATGCCTGGAGAAGCTCCAGTATCAAAAGATCCTTACAGAATGAGTACACTAGAGTTGAAAGAACTGCAATTGCAGCTTGAAGAGATTCTGAAGAAGGGGTATATACACCCAAGTGTGTCACCTTGGGGTGTCTCAGTCCTATTCATGAAGAAGAAATATGGGACATTGAGATTGTGCATCAATTTCAGACAGTTGAACAAAGCGTCTGTTAAGAACAAGTATTATCTGCCAAGGATTGATGACTTCTTTGATCAGTTAAAGGATGCTAAGATATTTTCAAAGATAGATATCATATTAGGATATCACCAAGTAAGAATAAAGGATGAATACATCGGAAAGACCGTCTTCAAAACAAGGTATGGTCATTATGAATTCACAATGGTGCCATTTGGGTTGTCGAATG
>ML835516.1:0-12382 GCA_009831015.1 Picea engelmannii | reverse complement strand
AAATCCAAATGAGGATTTTGTAGTGCGTACAGATGCATGCAAAGGACTTAGAGGATTCCTCAACCATAATGGATTTGCAATATGTTATGAGTCGAGCAAATTGAAAGAGAATGAAAAGAAATATGAAACTCATGATTTGCAGTTGGCGGCTATTGTTCACACTCTAAAAAAATGGAGGCATTACCTCATTGGAATGAGATTTGAACTGAGGATAGACCATAACGGTCTGAAGTATTTGTTTGATCAACTAACCTTGAATGCTAGGTAGAGTAGGTGGTTAGAATTCCTTTGTGAGTATGACTTTGATATCAAGCATATCAAAGGAAAGGAGAACAAAGTGGCTGATGCATTCAGAATGAGAGTGCATGAACTACATGCTACAACCATTAGCATGTACCAAATTGACATTAAAGGCAAAATTTTGGAAGCTGCAAATGCAGATTTGTAGTACATGGAGTTGGTAGAAAAGCTACAACAAGGTGAGATGCCACAGAAAGTGGAAGATTATAAGTTGGGAGTTGATGGAAAACTCTTTTACAAAAACAAAGTTTATGTACCTAATGTCCAGGAATTGAAACTTATGATTCTGAAAGAAATGCATAATGTTCCTTATATTGGGCACCCTGGATATTAGAAAACTGTGGCAGTAGTCAACAACCATTACTTTTGGCCAGGTATGAAGAAATATATTGCTTAATACATCACGATATGTATGGAATGTCAGAAGGTTAAAGCTGAGCATAGGCACCCATCAAGGTTGCTACAGCCTTTACGCATCCCTGAGTGGAAGTGGGAGCTAGTGACAATGGATTTCATCACGAGATTTCCCAGAACAGTCAAGCAACATGATTCAATCATGGTGGTGGTGGACAAGCTTATGAAATATGTCCATTTTATTCCATTAAAGAATAATAATAAGGAATCTAATGTCGTCGACATATTTATGAGGGAAATAACATGATTGCAAGGTGTTCCCAAGACAATTGTGTCTGGTAGAGACCCAAAATTCACCTCAAAATTCTAGAAAGGGTTACTCAAGGGGTTCAGAACGAATCTGAACATCATCACAGCCTATCATCCTGAGTCTGATGGGAAGATAGAGAGGGTGAACCAAGTGATAGAAGACATGCTAATTATGTATTGATCTAGATTTTATGAGCAGAACAAAATGACTATAGATTATGAACAGGTGCTAAACAAAAAATAACAGAGATACAATAAAACAGGTTTTCTATTCAATAAGGAAATAAGTTGAAACTGTAAAATGAGTGGAAACAAGATTGTTGGAATGGTGGTGGCTTATATTTGAGAAGAGATGTGACGGATACACTCATTTGCAGGAATATGATTACAATAAGGCTCTGAAGGCCTTTTTACAATAAACAGGAATGCCAAAAACCCTAGACATCCAAAAACATAACCCTAGGAGATGAAGCACCAAAATTTATGTGGGCCCTGTTGGCACAGGGGTAGACCTGAGGTTCACTCCAAGAGCGCACCAACAAGCCCTAGCTACTGGCCCTTTCATCAACACCTGCGTAGTAGATGCAGTCTCACTCGAAGAAGCTATGAAGGGGTTGCAGGACAGAGATGTATACAACCAGAGGAATATCAAGTGGATCTAGTAGAACAACAACACAATATGAACCTATCACTTATGAAGCTAGATATTCCCTGCGTAGTTATAGATATGATCTGACACAACAATGTAAATAACAAGATAACAACAACAGATATCAAAGCATCAATCACACATACAAAATGTGAGATATACATGGTTCACCCTCCCTCCAGGGCTACGCCCACATAACCGTTCTTATGATTTATTAAGGTAAAGCATATAGTTCTTGTCTGAGCTCTCAGCTAGCAGATCTTATTTCTTCTCTCTCTTTCTCTCCCCTCTCCTATGCACCCAGCTGTAGGACTTGATATTCACACAGAGATGAAGATCTTACAGTACCAGAAGGCTCTCTCTTTCGACACTTTTCTCTCTCAATACAATAATCTCTCCCACAATAGAGCTAGGTCAACAACAATATCGTATCAATACTCAATGAACAACCCGACCTAGGTCCTCTTGAACTTTATTTATACATTACAATACCTCACTGATAGGATTAGAGAGAAACCTAAGTTCCAAAACCCTAGATACCAAAACCCTAGCTATCTAAAACCCTATGTCAACTTGAATCGCTTTTTTGGGGGTTCGCCATCTTGCCTTCCCTTCCTTCTCACGCAGTGCTCCAAAGCATCCAAAGGTGGCCTTTTCCACTTTCTTAGTTTTCCTTGATCCATCTTCCTTGCTGATCTATCATCCTCGATCTCCTCATCTAATAGATTTATTTTTCTCACTTCCCTCCATCTTTTCTGCTATTTTTCTCACTTCGACCTAGTGACAGTCACTGTGTCTTCCGCGAAGATTGATTTTTACCTTTTCTTCCTTGTGCTTCACTTCCTTCCATAAATAAGGGCCAACAGGCCCCCAACACTCACCTGTGACTTGTCCTGAGGCATTTTGAATCTAGTTCCTCTGTTTTTCTTCGACTTGGACTATGCAGTGCAGCCTTTTCTTTCTACTTTGTGCCTCCTCTCCCTTCTTGTGCAAACTATCTTTTCTGTGTCTGGTACCTAGTTTAAACTGCATCTGGTACCTAGAACGTTTTCTCCTTGCTTCTATTGAGAGTTTTGAAGCAACTGGTTTTCATAGTACAACTTTAGCCAACTCCCATTCACCAATCCTTCCTTCCATTTTCCATTCAATGTTTTCAGCTGCACAACTCCTCCTTCTGTAACATAGGTGATCTCATATGGTCTAAGCCAATGCATTTCCCAGGGTGTTTTATAAACTTACTGTCATACACTAGCACTAAGTCACCTTGCTTGAATTCCTTCCTCTTGATGTGCCTTCCATGATAGGCCTTCTCTCTTTCCTTCTGAATTTGCTGATGGAACCCATCAATGAATCTATTTTCTTCCAGTTCAATCAACTGTGCAAGCCTCTAGTGAACAATGCCAGTATCATCCATGTCTATAAATGTAGCAATCCTTAATATTGGTACCAAATATTCCATCAGGACAACAACTTCAAGACCATAAACCAACTTGAAATGGGTTTGCATTGTGAATTTCTTACAAGTGGTTCTATAGGCCCATAGTACTGCAGGTACTCTTAGATCCTAGTCATCCCTATTCACACTACAAATTTTTGTCAATGTTGTATCCAATATCTTGTTGAATTCTTCAACCATTCCATTTGCTTGTGGATGGTAAGGTATACTCTTCTGGTGATGGACTGCAAATTCTTCAGTGAGGGCTTCAACTGTCTTATTGATGAAGTGTGTGCCTTGATCACTCATAAGGATATTGGGGCATCCAAACCTGGTTATTATTTCATAAAATATAAAATGTGCAGCTATAGTTGCACTACAGTCCTTTACTTCTCTGGCCTTATCCCATCTAGTTAAGTATTCAATGGCAGTAATAATGTACCTTGATCCTGTGCACATTCCTGGTGGGTTTATAGGTCCCACAAAGTCAATGGCCCACTTTTCAAATGCTTGTAGGGTCATCTGCGGTGCTAATGGACTTTCACCTCTTTGGGATGGTTTTCCAACTCTTTGGAATACATCACATGCTCTGGCATAATCTTTATCATCTCTGTGTAAGGTAGGCCACCAAATGCCAACTCGTAGAACCTTCTGCGCAGTTTCTTTCCCTGCATAATGTCCTCTTGCGATGCCTTCATGAGCTTCAGTGAAGATCAGTGGGTGCTCTGTCTCCATAATGCATCTTCTTAGTATCTCATCAGATCCCATATTGTATAGATGACCAACGATTAGTGAGAAGTTTGCAGCGTGCACCACTATTTTTTTTTTCTAGGGAATTGTATACTCTATAGGTGCCATTCCTATTGACAGGAACTAGACTATGTCTCGGAAGTGGTCATCAATATTTCTAATGGAGAGCAGTTGTGCATCCGAAAGTGTATCCTCCAAACTGGTGGGTTCTTCGCCATGTTCCAACCTTGACAAGTGGTTAGGGCCCTTTTTCATTCTTCCTGGATTGACTATGATTTCAAAATTGTATTCTTGGAACAACATAAGACATCTGCATATTCTCCTCCCCAACAGTGGCTTGTTGACTAGGTACTTCAACGTGGAATGATCTGTGAACATTTTAAAATCTCCTCCCAACAAGTAGTGGCGGAATTTTTGCAGCACATACACCATGGCTAATCCTTCTCTCTCTGTAATGGTATAATTAATTTCAGTTGTAGATAGCTTCCTGCTAGCAAAATCTAAAAGATGGTCGATATCCCCTTCTCCAGGTTGTTCCAATACTGCTCCTAATGCAATAGAAGATTCATCGACATGCACATGAAACTCCTTGTTCTAATATGGAAAAACCAAAATGGGCGCAGTTCCCATCTTCTGTTTCAGTGTGTCGAAGCTCTACTGGCATTCATTTGTCAAGACGAACTGACAGTCCTTCTTCAACAACTTCTCCATCGATGTTGTGATTTGAGCATAGCCTTTAATAAATTTCCTATAATAGCCAGTATGTCCTAGCGCAGTGTGTAGTTGTTTGACTGAAGTAGGTGGTGGCAAGTCAACTATAATTGCAATCTTTGATGGATCAACCAACAATCCATGCTTGCATACAATATGGCCTGGTAGTACTCCAAATGGTGATAAGAAGATGCACTTCTTCATATTTAAAGAAATTTGACAATGCCTTCATTTATCCAACATTAGCCTTAGACATTTAGTATGATTTTTCAACAAACTAAACACAGTCCAATCATCAAAATAGGCTTCTAAAAATTTATGAAAAACTTCTTTGAACGCTTCGACCACCACCCTGGATAAGATGGCTGGGGAATTATTCAGTCCAAAGGGCATTACTTTATATTGGTAGGATCCCCATTCTATAAAAAATGTAGTCTTGTGGCAGTCCTCCTTGGAAATCCATATCTTATGGTATCCTAAAAAGCCATCTGTAAAATCATATACCTCCTGGCCTCCCACGTTGTCTAATACTTCATCAGTGAATGGTGTAGGGAAAGGATCATGCAGACATACATAATTCAACTTCCTAAGGTCCACACATATCATGATTTCTCCTTTCTTCTTGTCTTGTACTACCATAGGGCTGATCCACTCTAACTCTTCGATAGGTTCAATAATCTATGCTTCCAGCATTCTGTCGAGCTCAGTCTTCAGTTTTTCCTTGTATTTCGGGCTCAATTTGTAGGGTCTTTTCTTGAGTGCCTTTGCATCTGGTTTCAAAGGTATTATCATATCTCCCATAGGTCTTGTTGTTCTAGAGTCTGTACTTAAGACTTTAAAAAGTACAATGTCTAGGCACATGAAAGTGAGTAAGGTGTAAAAAGGGAGGAGAATCAACCTTCGGGAAAGGAAGCTAGGGTTGATTTCCAGGTTATCGTTGTCTGGCTTCCAACTGTTCCTGGATGTTTATATCTCGTTCAATTACAGCCCATGAACATTCAAGTTCTACCCAGGTGGTGGTTGTTTTAAGTATAGTATTGAAGAGATTTAAAGCGATATGGGTTTGGTCTGATAAACCGTGTTCGATATTAGGTTGTCTTACAACGGGGATAGTCATAGAGGAACATAAAAATTTAAAAGAGATCTGAAAGTTTTTATGCTGTATCTATTTGATCTTATAAAAGATAACTTCGAAATTAATATTAAGGAAAAAATACAAACCAAAGGCCTTTTTCCGTAACTGCGTTATATTTGAAATAAATAGTGTGTGAAATATGAGAAAAACATTTAGTTGTTTATAAAGTAAGGGTCCTATCAAGGGAGAATCTCACTCCATAAACAGAAGAAGAAAATAGGCTAAGAAGGCATTTGATGAAGCATAAAATATGACAACCTAAAAGGTTCACAGGTCTTGTACCTGTTGGTAGCCGATACAGAGGAAAAACTGTAAATGATATAGATGACTAAAATTTAATCACTACAGTAGAAGTTTTACTAAATTGCAGTGTAACATTCATCAGATGTATATAAGCAAAATAAAATTGAATATGAATAAAAAAGAGAACAAACTCATAACACAGTCTTGACGAAATCAGAATTCTCTAGATTTCTTTGTATTAATTCTCAAAAAGGAGATAGCCTCTATTACAATCGACCAAAAAGGTTCAACCCCTTTTTTCTTTCTACAAAATGTATATCTATACAAAATTTTATATACTGGAATCTCAATCGTTCCAAAGGTTTTCAGTTACAATCAAAGGAGTTTAAACGTTTCATTTCTTTATCTCTGTCCTCATTTGGTACCGAAAATCTCCCTCTTCACATGCTCCATGCATATAACGCACTTCTCCAACAGCTATGATATGAACTTAGAAGGTTCTGCTTGATTATTGGCCTAAAAAATATAACAATCTTTCACGAATAGTGGCAACATTCCTTCCACCTGTTGGTCTTTAGAGCTGATAAAACATAATAGTATGCTTGGTTTAATTAGCCATTTATCTATTTGAACTATGTCTGTCTGGGTTATTTGTGATATTTCAGCTAATTCTCTTTCTTCATTTTCCTTGATATTTAGTAGATATTTGGCTGTATTGATCTGACCCAGTATCTCAATGCAAATCTCACCATCTAAACCCAACCAAATCCCATTTAACAAACCAAAAGTTTCTTCACAAGATTTTATTATCTCCTTAGCTTTTTGTCTACCTTCAAATATATTACGCTCCCATTCTTTCAACAAGATGTTACCATTGGTCTGCTCTGGGATGGGAAAACTGGAACTATTGCTTATTTCCCTTCTCATCGTGGCTATAATAGCCTCCTCGAATGCAACCTGAGCTGCTCTGACTTCCCTTTCTCTGAGAGAGAGTTTCTCCAATACCTGATCAATGAGTTGGCAACTGCTCTGAATCATTTCTAATTTAACAAGCAGACCTTGTTGCACTGTTGATAACCTTTTTCTGATTTCTATTGCTTGGGATTAAAATATCCTGATATCGATTACCTAGATTTCAACGAACTCTAATTTGGCCCAAATCTGCTCTATCAATTCTATCAATTCTCCCTGAGGGGAGTAATAGAAACGATGGGATTTCTGACCTGTTTAGATGATTTCCCTGGAGTAACAACCAAAGTTGGCTCACTTGGAGGATCAAAAGTCTCAGATTCCTATTTCGGGCCCCCACTTTTCTCTTTCTCATTCTGGTGTTCTTCTTGGTCGAGTGATGAATCTTTGGAACCTTCGGATTCTGTTTGTTGCACCTCTATGGTCATCGGATTCTCACCCTGTAATACTGGGGGAAGATAGCGTCGCCTATGTTCTTGGAATTTGAAAACATCGTCCCTCTCTTTGGGTGACAGGGCTTGTATCCGAGCCAAAACCTTGGCATAAGATCTTGCGCCTCGAAAAATATCATCATGAGGCGAATTCTCATGCTCAAATCTTTCAAGGCCACAACTAGCCAAGTGAATACTCACGACCCTGTCTGGGTCATGTTTCTTGAATTCAATGTGGACTAATTTTATATCTTCTAAGTCTGTTTCCTCGACCTTTGCATGCCCAAAATCTAATAAAGAATAGGTGTTTAAATGAATGGGGAAAGGTGGCCATACCTTCTTTGAAAATCCTTTCAGCTCTTTACTTATGCAACCAATCACGGTCTGCCTGGAAATCTCGTGACAAGCCAGTCTATCAGGTATAAATAATGGTAGTGCATGTTGAGGGACAGAAGCGTCGAAAACCCTGATGTATGAAAATTCTTCCTCCTTGTACGAGTCGGCCACCCTGCTCAAATTGGCCATGATGCTATCTGAGATCCTGGGCGGTGGATTACTGAAGATGGTGACATGCATCGGTACCATTACCCAATTGAAGATTTTGTATATAAAATCTGAGGCCTTATCTTCCCAAATCTTAGAATGATAGACATGGATAGGTTTAGAATCCAATGGAGACCAGCTCCAACTGATTAAGGGAAAAGGCGTCATGGAACACACAACGTCCATGATGTATGCAGACATAAAAATGAGGCAGCTCTCCCACTTTCCCTCTACGATATTCTGTAATTTGACTAGTCAGACTATCTAACAACTGTTTGGCTCAGTCGAAAGAACAACCTTCTACGACTGTATGCATCAGAGGCACCCATGGGAGGAAAAAATGCATGGTGTCTTCCCTCCCATACAATCTACAGGTCATCATTTCTATGTATTTGAACTGTGGTTGCAAAGAAGATATGGAATAAAATTTGTTGCTATCTGCCCTGAACTTCGCAGGGTGTGAGACCCAATCCTTGATCAAATCAGATAATATTTTCCCATATTGCTGGCATTCCTTATATTTAAAATCCTCTAGAAACTTGGCATTGTATGTGAAGTTTGACGTGGGTGGTAACTTGTACATTGCCTATAAGTTTTCTGGTCTAAAGGTCCCAACAATGACCTTCTTCTCACTGACGATGGTTCTGGTAGGGATATCTACATTATCTAGTGCTCATTGGATCATGTCATAGTTAGGAAAAATACGTGGCCTGGCCGCTACTTTGTGCATCTCTGCCTGGACGATGATCTTGTATTTGGTAGTCAAGTCATCTTTCTCATTGTCACTAGAATCATATGAACAGTTCACCAAATCAGATTATAGAACCTCAGAGATGTATGACTAGGTTTGTATAGAATCAACGCTTCATGGTGAAGTATCCGAAACATTATTAGAGCCTTGTCCTGAAATCTCAACACTTGTCTTGGATGCTTTTTGTGGGTCCATGACAGAAGATAGTGACTTAGCTCTCCTATAATAAAAATGCATATACATACAGAGATCAGTTTGCTGAGAAAAACTTATCTGCGTGTGATAGAAATGAGCTTTATGAATAGAATAGAATGAAAAAGATCTATATCTTCAATCATTTAAAATCTTGATTTCCTTATGACAGAACGGTCAAATCATATTTAGAGACAAATTTAGCAATAAAAACCATATCCTTACTTGTATTTTCGCCCTATTTCTAATTAATGCCATAAATTTCGATGGTTCGTGGGACTAGTTGGCGCAAGGAACATTTAAAAATACCTCGTATACTATGCCTATTATTACTTGTATTAAACACTGATTAAGTTTTCTTAGCTAATTTAATTAGGTTTTTTTAAACTTTAATCAACCTTTCGGTGTTCGCCGTATCGAGAGTTTTCACTCTAACCTTTCGAGCCTCTAAAACTTGAGATTTCGATGAAGCGATCTATTTGAGTGAAAACGTAATCTGGATTAAGTGTTTGATTAATCATGTTTAGTTACAAATCGTGACTTCGCGATTCGGGACTTCGAAGGTAAAGTTCCTAGGAGGAGCGTATGCCGAGTTGCGAAATTCCGAGATCACGATGGTGTGATCTAGTTAAGTCAGAAGGTAAACTGGATTAAGTGTTTAATTAAATTAGAATTAAGTAATATCGTGACTTCATGATTCAGGGCTTCGAAAGTATATCTTTTGGGAGAAACATATGCTGAGTCGGGAAATCCCGACAAACTTTAACTATGGTTAGAAGCTACTCACCCCTGACACTAACCCGGGTAACTTGCGTGGATGTCTCGCGACTTCGCCTATCAGAGTTGTGAAGGTGAGACTTTTAGGGAGGGAAAATGCCGAGACGTGAAATACCAACAACACTTAACTAAGGTTTTAAGGAAATTTACTCTCAGTGCTAACCTCGATAAAGTTTCAAGGTTACATCGTGACTTCGCGCATCGGGGCTTAAAAACATTGTGACTTGTAACTCCCGAAATGCGATCTCCCGAGGTAAAGAAAAGTGAAAAAACTCATTCATGGTCAAAAGGAAAAGGTATTAGGAGTACAACGACCATCGCCACTTTACATATTAGGGTTACTGAGACTTTCAATGTTTAAAGGTTATGAAGTAAAAAAGGACTTACATGACCAACCTTTGACTGCAAAATTATGCTTAAAACTAGTCGAAAATGGTGGCTCCAACATAGGCTCCAACTAGGTGTTAGCGATATTTCTTGCTAAGGGGTTCAGATCTCAAAAAGAGCGGGTTAAAACCCACTTGTCCAAAGTTTCAGGCGATAATACGCCCGTGATAAGCAGCAGGTACATCCGGGCGGTCCAGATTTGCGCGCACAGATCGACGGCGCCCAGCGAATGTCGGACCCCCCTTGCCTTTCGATCTTTAAGCGGGGGGGGGTCTGAGATCGGGGGCGTAGCTCTCCGACGGTTCAGATTAGCGCGCCCGGATCAACAGCGGTAGAGAGCGGCTTGGACCCCCCTCGCCTTTCTACCTTTAAGCGGAGGGGGGGGTCCGAGCTTCTGTGTGCAGCTTCCCGACGGCCAGGATCGTAGCGTCCAAATCAACGGCGCTGGTGCAATCCCGTTCCTCTCAGTTGCCCAGTGCTTAACCAAGTATGGGCCCTCCTCCTGTCATCTCACTCTCGCTTCCACCTTTCTCCTACCGCCACGTGTCATCCTCTCACCTCTCCTCAGTGGCCCCCGTGGCTCTTTTTCCTCCCACCATCCACTCCTCGCCTGCCACGCATCCCCTTCTTTCCACATCAGCTCCCCGCCTAAAGGTAGGTTCCTCCTGGACGCCCTCCTATATGGCCATCCTCTGTCACCCCTCTCTGTTATCACTCTCGCTCCTCTCCACTTCTTTCACGAGCCCCTCAACGTCCTCGCTCCCACCATACCCCATGTCCGTCCCTCAAGCTTGTCAGTCGTTCCAGATGGTAGCATGAGAAGTCTTCCCCATCCCGAGATGCTGATTTGGCCTAACCGTCTCCAATCCCAAGAAGCAGTTATTGAAGCAGTTGGCGGTGGTTAGACGTTGTCTTTGCCATAATGGGGACATCCTGTAACGAATTGAAAGCACGTCGATTCGCCGAATGAATTGTCAGAGGGCTGATTGCGTCTGCCATAAGTTGCACGACCATTCAAAGATCGCAGCTCCGTGTTGTCAGAAGCCATGCAGACGCAAAGCCTTCAATGCATTTTCTTGGTTCCGCCGCTATTGTTATTTTGAGTATATGTAGGCATTTTTGCCATTTTTGTAAGGATCGATGGTAGAGCGAAGCTCCCAACTGTAAAGTTTCAACAAGCACTCTGGTTTCTTGGTTATGCCTCTGTGTTTGAGATTTCTTGGTTTATAACAAACAGTTCTCCTTCTTTTCCATATTTGTTCCTCCTTTTGCCCGAGGATTCACAGTAGTGCAACTTGTTGCAATAAAGGATTTGTTGTGGCATTGTCATGCCCTCTGGTTATCTGCATTTGAATGTAAAGGGTTTTTTGCTTCACGTGCATTTCTTATTTAATCTGTTGCATACCGGATGTCTGTAATAGATCATTGCGCTTTTCTTGCGTAAATCTTCCACCTTTTCACCTTTACTACAACTCACTGTTTGGAGTTTATCAAGACCTCACTCTTTCACGCATGCCTGGTCTGGTTTCTGGGTTGATATGAGGCTGTTTTGAGTTTCCTTCCATTTGATCACCCTTTAAAACAAACCGTGACATTAACTCTGATGGGCTTCGGGCTCTGCTCCTACTAGCAATCCAGGAGTGACTTCCGAAAGCTAACATTTCTGGCGCCGTTGCCGGGGACCGAAGTTGAAGATTTTCCCTGGGTAGAACGACAACGACTAACTGATTTCTGAAGGTGCATCAGATATCAGAACTTGAAGATTGCTGCTGTGCGCTTGGCGACTCCACTGTAATGACTCCGCTGGGGAGAACCTGTCCTATCAGCTGTGGCTTCGAGAGGCAGTCATACGAGGTCAAATCCACATTTTCCTTTGGTCACATCGGACGAGGACTTGGAAGCTGTGCGCAGAAAGGGAAAGAGAGCAGCAAAAGGATTTTCTGCTGACGAAAAAGGTAACACGCCCTCCCCTTCTGTGAGAACTCCATTGTCAGATTCTCAGTTTCCTAGTCGCCCTTCATCTGAAGTTTCCCGTTTTCTCAACTTTGGGAGTGTTCCTGCTGAGTTTTCCCCTCCTAGTCCAGTATCAGAAGGAGAGATCCTTGTCACTCCCCTCTCAGGAGGTTTCACTACTCCTCCTTTGACTACTATTGCTCCACAGAGAGAACCACTTGCATACTCAAGTCCCTTAGACTTCTCTCTGTTTTCCCCGCCATCTCCCGTAAGGACCTCTTTTTCCTCCTCACCTGTTGGTACTCCTTCTCCTCCGAGTTCTCCTCTGTTCAATACCCCTATGGCTGGTGTTAATCCCCCTCCGAATAGAATGGATGCCATAGTCGCTGCTAGATATGCTCCTTTGGTCCTTCCTCAGCCTTTGAACCCCCTCCCTGCCGGAGACTATTTGAAATATATGCCCAAGTTCAGTGGAGAGGGAGACATAACTGCT
>ML835515.1:18047-48229 GCA_009831015.1 Picea engelmannii | reverse complement strand
TGATGAATTGATACTTTTCCATTACTGTATTGATAAAACATTGATCTCATTAATACCTGTTGTTTCACATTGCTTATATATTGATGTCAGATAGTTGCATGAAGTACTAACCCATTGAGTTATAGCCTGCATATATATTGTATTGCTATTGTCTTGTTCTGGGCAGGTGTTTTCATTTGGCCATACACTTCATTTATTGGCTGATTAGCCGGAATTTCTGACCTTGGTGGTAACCTGTGAGGAGGAACTTTTCCCTTGACTTTTATACTTTAACCTCTTCAAAACCCCAGGTTACCAAGGACATCTCCCCTGGTTAACCTCCCTAAATAGAAAGAACCTCGCCATTTAGGTGACATTGGGTGGGGAAGGTTCATGTTACGCTAATTTGTCCTCTATCCTTTAGCCTTTTTGACCTAGCTACAAACTGTGCGATAACAGGGCTAAAGACAAGAGATTTTGATGATGAAGTGTTGCTAAGGCAAGGCTTCATCAATCAAACCCTAGGGTAAAACGGCTCACTAAGGTGTAGAAACACTAGGCCTTAGTGTGTTTTCCTCCTTCCTTAGCTCAATGACAAGAATAAAAACAGCTAGGCTATAAGAGTAGAAGTAGAGTGTTGCTATGGCAAGGCTCTATCTAACTTCAGCAAATCAAAATGGCTCTTAGCTTAACTTAGTAGGGACATGAGACAAGGACACCAACTTGTCCTTGTCCCCTAGGGTTTAATCCAGCAAATTATAATAACAAAATGCAAGTAAACAATAGCATAACCATTCAATAAAGAAGTGTTTTGCAGAAATTCACTTACATCCACCAAGCATTGATATAGCCAAATGGTAGTTGTAAACCTTCCACCAAGAAAATGCCAAAATAGCCAAGAAAGAGACTCCTTCAACAAGTGCGCATCAATTTTCAGCCAAAAACCCTAAAGGAGGGCGCAAATTTCAGACCTCACTAAGTGTGAGTGAAAGATGATGTCTAAAATGAGAGGTTTAGCTCTCTACTTATACAATACCAAGTGACCTTAATAAAATTTAGGTCACCAAAAGGCCGATAAGGCCGACAAGGCTAAATAATATTGTTTTACATTAAAATGTCATAAATTAAACCCTAATCAAGCAAAGTAAAGACGTCATGCCCTTTCTAAGGTGTCGTTAGCCCTTTTTAGGGTAGCATTGGCCTCCTGGAGCAAAACGTTAGCCCTCCTTTGGCCTCTCCAAGCTGCCACACATACGACAACCGCCATAACTGCCACCCCAAAACGTTCATGATGTTGGATGACGTCATGGGCATCCTGGGTGATGTCGTGGGCTTTCCAAGGCCAGCGTCCCAATGGAGAGGGCACAACCCCCCTAGGTAAGGCTCTGTCGGGGTGTTTCTGTGGAACGTCCTCTTCTCCGGTGCAAACCCCTCTGTCCTGTCTCTGCCCCCTATTGGGGTCTCAGCATCCATCTGGTGGGCTCTTCAGTCCCATGGAGGTCCGAACTAATCATCTCCCCATGTGTACCTGTCCGTCGGGTATGATCCTGCACATCAACAGATACGCCCTCCATGGGCTCATAAGTCACAGGGATCATAGCAATGTCAATCACATCCAATCATCAATTTTAATAAACATGTGCATAAAACCCCTTTTACCCAGTTAAGTGCTCAAAGACATTATACAAATCCGCAATGCAAGTTTGGAGGAAGTGGCAGTGCGTCCTATTGGGCTAGTGTCCACTGGAAAAGGGATGTTTCCGGAAGAGATCAAATCCTAGTCATGTTAATGGGTGAGGTGGATAAGGGATGTTGTGACAAGGGGTGCAGTGATAGCAGGGAAATGCTAGGCTTACCTGTGGGTGCCTTTGTAAAAGGCGAGTTGCACCTGCCCTGCATGCAAATGTTTCCAAGCCCATTCATGCCTTTTACTCTTATTTCTTTATTTCTTTTTCTTTCAAGGAGCTAATCAGGGGACACTTCCCTGGCGTGGTGACCAGTGGTGACAATGTTACCCACAAGCACTTTCACGGAAATGAGAAGGTTGGCTCGGGATGAGACCCCCTTTCTCTTGGCCATGCAACCAAGAGCCACTACCCTGGCATGGTAACCAGCTGCTAGTAGTGCCATACCGCTAGGTGCCCATGGACCTAATAGGCTGGCTCGTGATGAGACCCCCTATCCTTTGACTAGGTCTTGTTTTATTATTTTTTATGGGTCCCTCTTGTTTCTTGCTGAGAATCATTTCACTGCTTTCTTGGGGATCCCTGGGTGAAGCATCTCGAGGTTTTATTTTAGGCTTTTATCTTTTGCTAGTTGCTTTTACCTTCTGGGCCTTTAGCCCCTTCTTCCCACAAGGTAAGGTGTAACCCTTAAATGATTGGCCAACCCAATGTCCGGACCAATGTAATGGGATGGATGAGCGAGAAGTAAGATGGAAAGTGGTAAGTATGACGGGAGCAGACGATGACTTTTCATGAATTCCCCAGTGGCAACTCAAAACCTATGGGCACAGGCTTACTAGGGCATCCTATTATTCCCCCCAGACATGGTCAAGTTGATAATTATAAGATCTAAGCACCTGTTAGAAACAAAAAGAACTAAATGCACATATTCAAAGGTTTTGAGGATCAAAGTGACACATACCATGATACCTGTACTCATTACCTCATGGAGCAAGATCCATCTCCGCTACAAGACCAAGCCAAGGTGATGGATGTTGTTGCTGCTGACAAAGTTGAGGCGCTGAAAGGAAGAAAAGATGGGCCCTCCAGGGCAATGCTTAAGTCGATCCGGCTCTCGGTACTCCATGTCTAGGACCTGTGGGCCTCGAGACATAATCTCCTTAATTATCCCTAAAAGTGGGGGATAAAAGTTCCAATGTTCAATCTCTTGTAGTCTTCTTCAACAATTAAAGAACTTTTGTACCCTTTTGGAAGCAAATTAAGTATGGTTGTTGCCCCTCCTTTCATCCTTGGATAATTGTGCTTCATTATGCTCCTTTTGAAACAAAGCCACATCCTTTTCACTCATATTCAGGCAAAAACTAACTCTATCATTAGGAATCCAAAGCATATGGGCTTCGATTGTTGTATATGACCATGTAAAATTTTGCTTGCATTTTTTGTGATTCTGTGACTAGCTTTCCCCTACGTTTGTATCATTCATCCCTATCTTTGTCACATACGTCTAGAGAAGAGAATCAATAGGAAATTAATGTTGATTTTCTTCATCACCTCCTCTCTCTCCACCATGGATTCCAAGACCAAGTCCTCTCTGAGCTAAGAAACATGATGTCATTAGAATAATATACGAAAATAAGAAGACACGAGGGTTTTTCCTTTGTTGTTTATGTTGATTTTCTAATCTCGACACCTAGGTATCTTGGTATATAGTGATTTCCTTGTTGTAAATCAAATTAGCAACTCACAAAAAAAAATACACTTGCTGAAATAATCAACTCAAATAAATAGCAGAAGCAATACTGAAACCAAAATCTCATACACAATACACAAAGATATTCTTCCCATCAACTAAACTTATCATTCAAATAACTTCAAAGCTTAAATGGGAAAATGGCCCACAGAGAAAATACAGAAAACTTTAGACAACACCTACAAACACTAGCAACTTCTAGTATGTTGTACAATCTGGAATTTCATGCTTTCCAAGATGTATGTTCCTTTCCTTAAGCAAACTCGTGTATACACGTCTGTCTCCACTAAAACCCGCGTACACGTGCACTAAGACTGTACGAAAAACACCATACGGCACGACCCTGCTGCTGTGACTCCAATCTGCTGGAATTCCTTGCGGCTACCCCTGTTCTTTATTTTCCTAACCTATACTGATCTCTAGATGAAAATCCTTCTCCACCTATTTGAGATCTCCTTGAGCAAAAGTCCTCTGCTCTCTGTGTCAAAAAAACAACCTTCCTCCTTTACCCTAGCCTTTCTTTTATAATCTTGAGTTGTGATCTAACCCTAATCTCCAAAGTGATTGACGGTTGAGATTAAATCTCACCTCACTTGAGATCAATGGCTAATATTTAATTCACTAATGCTAATAACTTTAGCATTTCATTAAATAAACTCAACTAATTAATAAAAGAAATTTACTTTAATAATTTCTTTAATTAAAGTAAAGTATCAAGGTAGAAGGATTTGGACGACTTCCACATATCTAGACACTTAAACTTGTGTGGAAGTACCTTTCTAATGCTACAAACATCAACACTCCCTCTTAGCAAGGAAGGTATTCTGCACCACTCCAAGTTTGTCCCTGAAGAACACAAACTTCCCTTTAACCAAGGGTTTGGTCGGAATGTCTGCAACCTACTCATTTATGGAAACGTATTGAAGCTGGAATGCTCCCTTATGGATCCTGTCTCGGATGAAATGATATATGATCTCAATATGCTTGGACTTGTCATGGAATACTGGATTCTCAGAGAGTTTGATACAACTCTAATTATCACAATATATCACCTTAGGCTCCAACTCCTGATCAAATACTCCTGTAAGCAATTTACGAAGCAAAATGGCTTCACAACTAGCCATACTCATTTCCATATACTCTACCTCTGCTGAACTGAGTGCTACGAAATTTTGCTTCCTACTGAACCATGTGATCACTGCTAATCCCAAGTTGAAACAACACCCTGAGGTTCTCTTCCTGTCTACTGCACTCCCTACCCAATTTGAGTCTATATATCCCTGCAGCCTTACTCCATCACCTCCAAGATACCTCAACCCATACTCCATTGTACCTCTCAAGTACATGAGCACATGCTTCGATGCTATCCAATGCACCTGCCTCGGCTCAACCATGAACTAACTCAAGATGTTCACAACAAAAGACATATCTAGCCTGGTGTTGACCAAATACATGAAGGAACCTATTAGTTGCCTGTATACCCTGGGATCCACCAACTCTGAATTTGAAGTGACAACCTTCTTAAATTTGGTAAGCATAGGTGTAGCCATCAATCTACAATCCTCCATCCTAAATCCCCTCAATATCTCCATTGTGTACTTCCCTTGACCAAGGAAGATCTCTCCTGATATCTGCCATACCTCTAACCCCAAGAAATAATGCATCAAGCCAATATCCTTCATTTTGAACTCTGTAGCCAAATCTGCTCTGTGCCCTGCTATAAGCTCCTCTGCACCTGTGAGAAACAAATCATCTACGTATAGCACCAAGATAAGCGGATCTGTCCCAACAAGAATGAAGTACAAGTTAAGATTCGCCTCACTCTTGGTAAAGCCCATACTCTACAAGTATCTATCAATCCTGGAATACCATGCCCCGAGTGCGTGTTTTAGTTCGTACAAGGCTTTCTTAAGCCTACACACGTGAGACTCCCTCCCATGTACCTCAAAGCCCTAAGGTTGCTCTATATATACTTCCTCCTCGATGATCTCGTTGAGGAAAGTTGTCTTCACATCCATCTAGTGAATCCTCCACCTCATAACCATCAAATAGTAGATAATGGAAATTTAACCATCAAAATCGAGTACAAGATAATGGAAAGAAAGCTAGCAAAAAGGAGATGAATTCCCAATGATTAAAGAAAGACTTTGATAGCAATTAAGGAGTTGTTATGTAGTGTCATCAACAAGTTTTGTAACAGCCTTATGGCTGTAGCAAACAATTGCTACAACAGCAAATTCTAGCCACTAGAATCAACAAGTAAACCACCCAAAAGATAGTTGATAACTAGTAGGTTAATTATGGCAGCTTGCAAGTAAATTTTAGTGGTAGAAAATTGAGTAAACAATGAGAAGAAGATGAGTTTGCTGCAGCCCTATTGGCTGTAGCATTAAGTTTATAACAGCAATGAGATTACTTGGCCAATCAATACGCCCCTAGGGCACAAGAAAGCTTATAACATGTAGAATTAAATCCAACATGAACAATTGCAATATCTCAAGAAATCACGTATACCAATGCATGAATATTCAATCTCCAATGCACGTACATTAGTGCCTTATCTATTGGGTTATAGAGTCTCTTGTATATGAGCTAGGGTTTGTAACTTCTCTAGCGGTGTAAGCCTTTTTACTCCCTAGAGCAAACAATCCTTAGCAAGGTAAATCTACAAGGGTGTAAGCCCTTTTACTCCTTGTAAAAACCTTTGCAAAATAGTTTTTTCAATGACAACAAGATAGATCTTGATGGAGGGTGTATGCCCTTATACTCCAAGGATTTAGACAAATTAACCTTGAAACAAGAAGAAACAATACAATTATGCAGAAATTCCATACCAATTTCAAGAGATTGCATGAAAAACCCTTCTTTATCAAGAATATTCCATCACATTACCAAGAAAATTAGCATCAAGAGATAGCGCTAGCCTTCCTTCCAATAGACAGGAAAAGAGCATCCAAAAAACATCAAGAGAGAGATAGAGCAAATTGCCCAAGTAGGGCGAAAATTTCAGCCAAGAGAGTATGTAATTCTCAAAACCATGATGATAAAATGACATTGAGGTGACCTCTATTTATATAAGGTCACCTAAAACCAATTTGTCCACTTTTTAAAATGTCAACAACAAATTAGAGAGGTCGACCTCCTCTATTTTCCCTTTACAACTTAAAATTACAAAATACATAAAGTAATTCCCCTTTTAGGGGTGACGTCATGCCCTAAAGGGTGACTTTAGGCCTTTACGAGAGACATTGAGCCTTTTGATGAAGATCGTTGGGCTTCCAAAGGCCATGTGCCTCGCCACCAAGTTCTCTAGTGCATGCCATGTGTCTCTCTCTCCATCAACCCATGTCACATCACCATCAACCATGAGAACCCCATCAAAAACTCTGGCCTCCATGTGACATTTAGAGCATATAAAGTGACGTTTTAGGCCTCCAAAGGCCAACATTGGGGTGCAAGGGGATAGCATGTGATCATCTCATGGTGTCCAAGTGCCTCCAAAGGCAATGTTCATCCTCCCAAGTGTCCAATGAGAGGGAGTGCATCATCCAACCTGTGGGCTTCATGACCCTATGAAGGTCCAAGCAACCTTGTGCCTCCACGAACTAGCTTTCACCTGGAAAGGCCCTGCAAAGACAAACAAGTACACCCTCCAAGGGTCTACAAGTCACTAGTATCATGCCAAGTAAGTCGTATTTAACAAAAGAACCACCCAAACATGTGCATCAAATCCCCCCTTTTCAAAATAAACCAATTCCTAAAGACCTTATACAACTTGCCAAATTTAAGTATGGGAGGATTGTCATGGTGCCCTATTGGGTAGATCATTCCCCAAGTCAAGGAGTGTTTCCCAGCAAGACCCTCTCTAAGTCATGTGAAAGAGTATGAGGTGGATGGGGGTGTAACTTTTTGGCATGGGTTTTCTTGACATACAAGGGCTCATATTGTCTCATTTATGGGTGCCTTTGTAGAGGGTGTGTTGCATCCTCGTTTTCAATGCAACCTTTTTCCAAGCCCTTTTATTTGCAATTAATTGATTAAGGTCCGAACATTGGGTACTATATGCAAGGGAAAGTAAAGAGTACCACAATGCCACTTGAGGCTATAACACATTGAGTGCCATGTGCAAGGAAAGTAAAGGACACCGCAATGCATTCCCTCAACAAGCAGGACATTTATTAATTATGTGTTTTATTTTACAAGTCCTTGAATTGTTTATGGAGAAGCATTTCATTGTTGTCAGGACCATTAGGGAGAGCATGTAGAGGATTAATATTTTCCTTTTATCTTTTGCCAACTACAAGCCTCCGGGCCTTTAGCCCCTTCTTCCCATGAAATGAGGTACAAACCCTTCTTGGGTCAATATGTCCGAAAACCCAAAAGATGAGGAAACGAAAGGGAAGAAGTAATGGAAAGTGATAAGTATGTGCGGGAATGGTATGATGACCCTTCAAGGAGACCCCCTAGTAGCAACCCTTTTCCCAAGGGTGGCCCACTTACTAGGACGACATGTCAATCACCAAGGTAAAATGAGGAAAAAGGCATAATTTCCAAGAAAACGTTTTCAAAATCAAGAAAGGACCCTTTGCAACATGTTCAAATGCTTCAATTATTAAAATGACACTTACCACGAGACCGGACTCGTTACCTCATGAAGCAAGACCTATTGTCCTCTATGGGCCAAGTTGGGTGTGGTGGACGCTGCTACCATCGATCACTGGTGATGTGTAGTTGAGGAGGGGCTTTGCCTGCTCATCTAGCTCTCGGCACTCCATGTCTACAACCTGTGGGCCTCGATACATCATCTCCTTAGTTATCCCTAGGAATGGGGGGATAAAAGTGATAATTGCTATCTTGTTGCATGTTACTTTGTTCTAGTGAAACCCTAGGAAGGAAACATAAGGGTTTTTCTTCTTCCATACTTTTATTTGTCCAAGTTTGTGAAAGCATTAGAGACCCAATTCTAAGGTCCATAAGGGTTTGCACCCTAGGACTAGTCTCTAGCTAAATTTAAAGACCTAAGGTCCATAAGGGGTTGCACCTTAGGGTTTTGACTTTAGTCCATTTGATCCTTAAACTACACACTCTAGAAGAAGGAAAACGACACCTACGATCCATAAGGGTTTGCATCGTAGGGATTTTTTTCTTGTAGGTTTTGATCCTAAGGTCCAAAAGGTGTTGCAAATTCATCCATCCTAGAATTACCCCTTTCTAGGATGGATGAATGTTGAAACTAGGATTTCTCTTGCATAGCGACTTGGATTGGTGAGTTTTCTTCTTCAAGTTGAGATGTTTCTTCATGGCATAATGTGAAAATTGCTATCTTGTAGCATGTTACTTTGTTCTAGTGAAACCCTTGGAAGGAAACATAAGGGTTTTTTTCCTTCCATACTTTTATCTGTCCAAGTTTGTGAAAGCATTTAGAGACCTAGTTCTAAGGTCCATAAGGGTTTGCACCCTAGGACTAGTCTCTAGCTAAATTCAAAGACCTAAGGTCCATAAGGGGTTGCACCTTAGGGTTTTGACTTTAGTCCATTTGATCCTTGAACTGGACACTCTAGAAGAAGGAAAACAACACCTAGGATCCATAAGGAATTGCATCCTAGGGATTGTTTTCTTGTAGGTTTTGATCCTAAGGTCCAAAAGGGGTTGCACATTTATCCATCCTAGAGTTACCCCTTTCTAGGATGGATGAATGTTGAAACTAGGGTTTCTTTTGCATAGCAACTTGGATTGGTGAGTTTTCTTCTTCAAGTTGAGATGTTTCTTCATGGTATAATATGATAATTACTATCTTGTTGCATGTTACTTTGTTCTAGTGAAACCCTAGGAAGGAAACATAAGGGTTTTGTTCCTTCCATACTTTTATTTGTCGAAGTTTGTGAAAGCATTTAGAGACCCAATTCTAAGGTCCATAAGGGTTTTCACCCTGGGAATAATCTCTTCTAACTAAATTCAAAGACCTAAGGTCCATAAGGGGTTGCACCTTAGGGTTTTGACTTTAGTCCATTTGATCCTTGAACTAGACGCTCTAGAAGAAGGAAAACGACACCTAGGATCCATAAGGGTTTGCATCCTAGGGATTGTTTTCTTGTAGGTTTTGATCCTAAGGTCCAAAAGGGGTAGCACCTTAGGGTCCAAAGTTTCATTCTTATTGAATATCTAATTCATCTTTCAAAGTGTTGCTTGACTCCATTGCCCAAAGAAGTAGATGGCACTAGTCATATTGTTTGTGATATACTTTCAACAACTCTTAAACCTTCACTTAAATTAACTTTATGACATTATTGGCATGCTAATTATACTTCAACGCTTTGCAATTTCAATGGATATCTTGCTGCTGTCATGAAGTGAATGCTATAGCCATTAGGGCTGCAATTTATTGCTGAAAACTACTTAATATTGTGGCTAAAACCACTCAGAATTGTTGCCTAGCAATTGGATATTGTTCCTGTTGTTGTAAGCTAAATTCTAAGAGTCAATTGGTAATTTTCTGGGCTGTTTTTCCTATTGCTGTTATAAAATACTATTTGCTGATATAGACTGGTTTACTGCTGCAATTTTACAACCGCAATTGATTTTATTGATATCCAGTGTCTAAAGGTGAGTGATATGCTATATAACTTGGTAATTGATGATTTTATGCATTGAAGAGTTTATTGTCTCGTACAGGTTGTCCAATTACCTTGTTAAATCTATTTTTCCCTTCATTTTCCCTAGACCCAGCCTATCACATCCAAGTGACCAAGATAGGGGCTGTAGGCTTGGCTAATCTTGCTACTTGATCCCTTGAGGTCACTAGGGAAGCCTCCCTTTTGTTGGACCTTTTTCCTTCACTAAAATGAGGGAAGTATCTGCTTAGGTGACAATGGTAGATACCTTCGATTGTTATACAAGATTGGGATCTCGTGGAAGGCTTTGCACAAGTACAAATCATGTGATAACAAGGCCCATTTCAATTATGTGACATATGAAAAATCCTAAGGCCTTCACTTTTCAACTGCATCTCCTCTTATAGGGATGTGGACTACATGGAAGATGGTATATATCTTTATCTCATGGCAATTTAAGGGGTCTCGAAATACCTAGGATGTTGTGTTCATAACTATTTGTACATTTCACTCTACCAGCAGTCAACTGATCTGTAGACTATCTTTGTTGGCAAAATATTGGATAGAGAAGTTATTTTCTATTGGAGGTATTTGTAGAACCATGACCACCAACAAGGGCATACTTGTCATGATTTTAACCAAGCGCAAAAGTTAAATCGTTTAGATAAAACATTTTGTTAGGTAATCTATAGTATGATCCCTAAAAGTTGTCTTTTTAAAATGCATTCCATGGGTCAAGTTTGTTCTGGAGATATTGGAGATGAATTAGTGGGAAGCCCTTTTACATTGTGTCAAAGGTGCTTTATAAATTATGACCTTGTCGAACACACTTCCCATACTGTCTTGTGCTTGAACAAAAGGTGGATTGTAAGGGATCCTTAAGCACATTGGTTAAGGTGGTGCTAGTCCATTTGGAAATCTTACTCTTCTTTCAAACACAAAGTATGAGGGTGGCTTATGCTTCACCAAGGCTTTGCCATCAAAACCAGGTTTCATAAAGTTGGTGTTACAAATGCTACATGCACACTTGTTGTAGGGATGAAATGGATGAGCATGCCTTTTGAAGATGGTCGTTTCCCAAGACCTTTTAGGTATGGTTTCAAGATGAATTTAACTATTATTTTACTGCTCAGCAATCTTGGAAAGGTCCTTTCCTAGGGGATGCTTGGATGATTAGGGATATCTACAAATATTTATGACACATAATTCGGCTGTCCTCTATTGACCTCTGGAAATATTGGTGTAAAGCTACTTGTCATGAGGAACCATCCCCTCTTAGCCTAGGGTAATTGGTGCTTTTTAAGAAGGATTTAGCTTTTCTTGTTAAAGTCAATTTCAGTTTCTTCCGTAAGGATACTGAATCCCTTCCTATTGGGACACAGGTTCATGTGCTCGCATTGCTGGCTTTCTACAGGGTTTTCTTTGTAATCCTGTTGTTAGATTGTTGTTATTTGTAACTCTCTTTGTTGGTTAATTTTTTGTTGTCAATCAAGATGTCATTAGTTACTTCTCTATAATACAAATAAATTGTCCTTAAAACAAATATTTTCATATATTTATATCATACATGAATATTCTGGAGTTTACAAAGCATAACACAGGCTTCATATTGCACCCTTTAGTCAACTCTTCCTTTACTTTGTAGACAATATCTTATGACTTCAACAGATGTTCATACTTGCAAAACTATTTTAACTTTTAAGGGAAGGGAATTATTTTATTTCTTGATGTTTATGCAAACTTATTTATTTTGTTCTTCCTTTATTATATTCTCAGGCTTGCCATTTAGTCCTATCTTCATTGTCACCTATAGGATCTGTGAACATACATCTCAAAAAAATGTTAACTTAAGGAACCATTATAGAAAAGAAAAAACGATAACGTACAAGTTTTCTTGTTCGATTCTTTCAGCAATTGATATTCCTTCTGGAGAAGCAACGGGCAAAGTATTAGCCTGCGAATTCCCTCCCAAATCATGTTCGGATGATCCCCCTGTGTAATTAGATTTTGGATTCTTATCGAATCCAACGTTAACTTCTGATTGCTGATTTGTACAACCATGTACAACATTACTCTTACCTATGGCTTGTGCTTGGGCCTGTTCTCTTGTAATCCTATGCATCTCTGGACAAGATTGTCCTGACATAGGTATGTGAGGAGAAGATTGAGCTTCCTGCACCCATGCACTTTCTAGCCGTTCTTCATCAGAATGGACTCTTGATACCACCTCCTGGCTACTAGCATATCCATGAAAAGAGGAACGAACTAATTCAGGTCCAAAAATCTCAGTTGAAGAAGTTTCATTATGGGAACTAAAAGGTTTGTGATCATTGGCTCTCCATCCATCTTTATCTCCATTTACTGCACTGATTTTGGCATCAGTAACAGAGTCACACAGCTGCAATCTGCATTGATTAGAATCATTTGCAACATTTTGGATAATATTTGAACTGACCGATTGATCAGCCGGGAAACCAACTCCAACCTCAAGAATATTTTTCTTAGAGTTTATTTGAGCTTCAACCTGATGGTCAAGAGCTGAATGGAGTGCTTGTGGAATGGAAGAACCAAAATCGTCTGGTCTCGTTTTATGTTCATTGGCATGGGATTCCATCTGAACTGCATTATCTGTATGACAAGAAAGACATCAGTGCTGCAATCCACATGTATTCTTCATGAATCAATTTTCAAGACTTTGTAACCTAACACATTTTTCAAAATCAAATCAATATTACAAGAATGTGGAAAACACCAAATGATTGGCAAAAAAAACAGAATAATCACCATAAATGCAAATAACTCCTACACAAAATTACCACAACATACTAGTGGATGATATGCCATGGATCTGGTGTTATTGGCTGATCTGACTAATGAACCTGAGAGCATCTGTCCAACATAGAAGCACTAGTGTGTTTAACATGTGCCCAATGCATATCTTATTGGCCATGCATAGTTTGTCCATGAACCCAACAGCCTATCCTAGCCTAGGGACCCAAAATTACATTGTCTTGTCTGTTACAGTATCTATGACACAAGTTCCAAGAATACAATGCAGAGCCTGTAATGCAAGGATCTGGACAAAGTTTGCACTCTAAATTGTGATGTATTCATGCATCGTTACTCTAGCTCTTTTCCCAGCAAGTCCTGGTGAAAAGAGAAAGACAGTGCAATCAATAGCTCCAGCCTTTAATACCATGTATATCAAACCTTCAAGGGTTTTCATATTAGTTTCTAGTCCCAAAATAAGCATTTAATTGCTTCTTGACATTCAGGTATCAGAAGCCTCGCTAACCATGCCAAGACACATTTCATAGGTCTTATCTTTCCAGTTATCACACAATGGTATGCCCAAAAATACATTATCTGAGAGGTGTTCTGTGTCCGCACTATTCAGTAACAAGCATGTCTAAATGAGCTAACAGGAATTAGAAAAATATAATCAAGTTTGGAAGTCCTCTAAGAACCAAAACAAAGAGTCGGATTACAAATTCCCAATTCAGTTTAAGTCGGATAGTAATAAACAGAGTTCTGACATTTGAATGGCCAATATTCTGTAGATCATGTCTACAAGATATAACCTTTTCCATAGTAAATCTTCTGAAAGGGACATCATGCATTCTAAAAGGCTAACAATTCAGCTTTTGAAAACGATACTAAGAGTTCTGAGACGCTAACAATACAACCTTTGAATACAGTACTAATAGTTCTAAAAGACTCACAATAAAATTTAAATATAAACTCTGTGCACTGCATGCAATTAAATTGAATCATAATTTATACATCCTCGTGAACAAAGTAAGCAATTAACCAATAGACCTTTTGAAAAGAGCAAGCATGTTGCCAAATTATCGATAAAGGCTCCATGGAGATGTTCTAAAATAGCTATTCCTCATAAGCAATGTTATATTTTTACTCTATAGAACAAAATAATTTGCCAATACAGAAAGATATTCCTACAGAAGTCAATGTTTCATCTTGCAACGCAGAGTAAGCTATGAAGAATTATTAGCACCATTAATATTTATGATTCATATCTTATGCAACTTAGTGTCCATTCCACATCTCTAATTACTATGCAAGAGATAATTCCTACCATAAGATACCCTTATCATACAATTAAGACAATGTTCAAGGAAATGCATACACATTGTACACGAGTTGGTTAGATTAGCATTAATAAAATAAAGATATAGTTGATATTCTGTGCTCTATACACACAAGTTCATCAAAGTAAGTTATCTAGTAATCCTAGCAAAACTTGAAGCTTACTTGGACTGGTGCAGATAAATCGCCTTCTTTGTGCTTTACAGAGCCCATCAGAATAAGTGGACGGATATACTGGTAAGTCTTTATCCCCAGTCATCATGGTGTCCATGCTATCATCTAATGATGGCGAGATTTTATTTCCCGCCAGAACTGATATAGGCCGACTCTTAGTCACCCTACCAAAATAGTGAGATGAACTGGATTCCCTCGATATCTTGTGAGGACTACACTCTTTCATGCTGTAAACAGTGGTTTCGAGAATAGGAGATCCTTTTGCACATTGCATAGGCTCAGAATGCTTATCCAGATTGTTCCATTTAATACCCGTTGTTTCTTGGTCTACGTTTTCCTTTTCCCTTGCATGTGCTACAGGACTCTGAATGACACTAGTTCCCGAGGAAGAATTATGAAATGTACGCATTGTATCTGGAGCAAGCTGAAGCATGGCAGCTGTCAGCCATGTCGTTCTGTCATTTGATAATAGAAGCTGTTTCTCAGCCTCAGAAAGAGTTCTGAGAGCCTGACGCAACCGATTCATCTCTTCTTTAGATACTGCTAACATAAACAAGACTAATGTCACTATAAGGTTAATATGCTTCGAGGTTTTAAAAAGAAGCAATAGAGTTGTAAGCACAACGTAAATGGAAAGTACTTTGCCTTTTAGAGAGCAACTGTATATGCCTAATGCAGTCTTCTGAATATCTAATGAACATAGTGTGGCTGTCTATTTTCAAAGGCATATCTGTTATATAGTTTGAAACATTGATATGAAACCTGACAGAATAACAAATCACCTACATGTTTGTTTGTGAAAAAACATTCTTTTGTGTCTTTCTCGATGCAGCTTGTAACTGCCTGCAAGAATATCAGTTATTAACGTCGCCAGCTGTGACATCAAACCTAATGGTTCCACCCCCGCTTCTATGAGTTCCCTTAAACTCTTCACTGTATTTACAGTATCCGCAGACAAAGCTAAATCAAGCAAGTCTACCAACTTCTCATCTGGAATCATCCCAACCTGAAGGACAGCACATATACTTAGTTAGAGGTCCAGTTGTCATTGAAAATTTCTTTTAAATGTATATAAAATATTTCTTTGCAAACTGAAAATATAAGTAGAATTATGTATCAGTTAAAAAATCAAGGGCGCTAACAGCTAGAACAAACAAGCTCAAGGTGAGAGTAAGTACAGAAAATCAAAAAATTTAACTATGGTTGATGAATCTGTGATGGAACTCCTTTTATTTGCAATATCACATTTATCATCATTAGTTGGAAAAAACATGTATTTGTCATGTCCCCATTTTTGGGTTCCCCTGTTCTGCAATGGAAATGACTTCAGTGGCTTGTCAGTGAGGAAAAAGGGAGTCAAAAGGGGTTATCTAATGTCACTTAGTTAGGAGATGTTATGTTTTTAAAGTGACATTAAGGAAATAAAGTAACTTTAGATTAATAAGTTCCTTAAACATTATTAAAATGACTTTCAATCTTAAAGTGAAAGTAAAAGGGGAATAAGGGTCATATTTGATTTAGTCAAAAAAGGGGAAAGTTCTAGAAGGCATGGAAGAAGGATAAAATGAGGGGTAGCGCTTCGCTTTGACATTATGTCTTTGGATTGATCTCTTTGGAGTGCTCTTGGAGCCAAGTTTTCGTTAGGGTTTGGAAAAACCCTTCCATTGCAATTTAGTTTCGGTGGTGCAATATCCACTCTAGCTAGACAAGGTGGAGGATCCATCCAGTGTCTTCAACTGAGCTTCATTTGTGGTTTGATATCAGTTTGGAGGTGCAGATTTGTGGGGTTTTCTGGTGGTGACCGTGACATCATCCAGATTTTTGGCTTGTTATTGTGTGTTTTTCATTGATGTAGTGCAGCTACCATAGCAGCAATTGGATTATTGCATTCAAATCTTCATTCATAATAAAATAACCCATGATGCTCTTCTATTCCATGTGTTTCTAGTTTTGCCAACAATATGTTTGACGAAATGTCTCTAGTGGAATGAATGCTAAGTATTTGTGGAAAAATAACGTAATTGCATAGAAATTCATAATATCCCTGCCTAGCCCTATTGGGGATATTACAGTATTTGATTATAGTATTGTAAACAAGCCAACTTTTGTAATACCATAACTTACATTTATGTAGTTTTAGTGATAAATTAAATGTGCTCAGTCAACTCTCCAGGTTTCTTTCAGAAAAGGTTGCCAAGTAACTATAGGAGCCACTGGATTTCTAAAAGGGTGCCTTGGTCTCATAGGGGTACAGATTTCTTTCAAATACAAGTCCAAATTCTCAGCAGGAAACAAGAGTAAATCTGAGAAAGAACACCAGATAGAAGATGTTCGATTATAATAGATTGAAAAATGGGTAAATAAGGCAAGATGAATGATGGTAGACAATTAGTCAACTAGAAGCTCATCGACGATAACATCTTTTGTCAATCTGACAAAGAGCCTTATTTTATTATTGCTTCCAAACTATATTTTTTTTGTAAGAGTATGTACTCCCATGTTTCCTCATAATTTGCTCCAAATGTTATGTTCTTGATCAGATAACTGCTGATAAGCACAGCACAGATCTGCTGTTCTGAAAACTATTCGCTGAAACTGCTAAGAGAAGCTCAGGCTTTTTTCCCAACATGCAAGAAATATATACAAGGCCAAACATGACAGTTAAATATTCCGAAATGTCTGAAATCGGAAAGGGAGATCTGAATCCTATAATTGAATCTGAAAATTTAGACGAGGAAAACAGCACTGAAATATTCCTAGAAAACTCTCAAACAGAAACTTAATATTGGCTTTAAATATGTTTCAGTATTGTTTCTCAAGGTGTGGACACCAACTCAAGCCCAAGAATCTCCAAGAGAAGTACGGATGCTGCACTTGGCCAAGTTGTCCGGCTCTCTTACACTAACTGCAACAGTCAGTTCTCAAAAACATATTCTGCTATAATGTTTTAAAGCCTATTTAAAGCTTTCTTTTTCATTTTTTCCCTATGCTATCCCTTCTAACACCAAACTTGCATTCCATAATTCATTTTCAACATCTATTTTCACCTTGGAGCAATAGCATAGTCTTTAAGGATCATGACACCAAACTCTACTTAAGGCTCCCAATGCACTCTCCTTATGTGGTTGTAGTTAGTTAACTGCAAAATGTGTTAGGAGTTGGCCTTCCGCAAAAATAAATATGTTGGCTCAAAAGTTGAAACTGTATACTTTCAGCAAACTTAGAGGGAAAGAGGTAGAAAGGTGGATAATTAACTAGCCCAATATTTACATTAAAATTAGTGAGAAGCATATAGCAGCATGTCAGCAATGTCTGTATATTTATATTATTTATTCATGCATACAGCTTGGTTTATGTATCCAGCAAATTAGGCAATAGGAGATGGCCTGAAAACAAAGGGTCAAAATCATGAACAGTTTACCCATACAAAGTAGAAAGAAATGGATAATGCAACAAGAACTAAATGGTATCTTCAAATTGCTCACTGAATTTGCCTTTTAAAAAAAAAGGATTGTTGGATTTAAATTTGTAACGTTCACCAGCCCAACCATTGGACATTATGGTGCAGAATAACTCATAAAAACGAAATTTTTGCTAACTGATTAATTTTCCTGTAGCTTTCAGCTACGAATTACAGCCAGAAATAACTATTGTTTATTATCATTTATTTAATGCATTTTCAGCAAGCTAACTTCTAAGTAGACATGAAATGCAGTTTAATAACTCAACACAACAGCATATAATCTTTCTCATACACAGAGATCATGCACAGCGATAACACATGTAAAATAACACAGCAACAAGATAAAACACTTATCTTTTTAAATCTGTTATGCAACCAGCTGCTTGGGACGGACATTCCACCCAACCATAAACTGATTGTTCCAAATCTCAACAGCTAGTCACTCCTGAGCTGAGGCTAGTAATCCACAAAAGAGGGTGATCTCTCACAATCCACTCACAGCTCATAAAACTCACAACCCACTAGTATCTTTCTACAACTATCCCGATTTTCCACAAGCTCTCTTCCTCTTGACCTGCCCAACCCAAGGAATGTACCCCTTCACCGATCTCAGTCCCTCGGGCGTACCATTTGTTTATCAAGGTCTCTCTGGCACAGGTAACCAAGAATCTCTCAGCTGGGAACTCAAGGGAACTTGTTGCTAAGAAAACTACCAGCAAACCAATAGCAAACACTTGTTGTTACAGTGCAACTCGCTCAGCAGTTCACTCTTCAAGCATGACAACCTAGCTCTTCATTTTTCCAGCTCCAATTCACTCTAAATACGCTCCAGCATGCTTTAGAATTCGCCCTCAATGGATGCACTAGCTCCAAGCTCTCTTTCTTTCTCTCTACTTGCTACTCATGCACAAAACTTGATTGTCTAAAACTGTTGTCCCAACCCATACACATTTCCTCCCTTTGGCTTGTCTTTCTTGACTCACACGCTTCCCCAAGTTGATTGTATTCAACTCCCATGTGCCCAATAAATTTGGGATGTGTGTAATGTTCCCAAGCCAAAATGCTAGGAACATTGAGTTTTTCATTGATTTTTATGTGTTTTCTGGTTGTGGCATTTCGTCAAACACTTTGCTAATTTGTCTTCTTGAGTTGCACTAGGGTTTAATATTATGGTTTGATTGTGTGTTTGCAGCAATTAAATGATGTAGATATAACAAGGCATATACTCAACACGATGCAAGGACAACAACACGAGAAATAACCACAAATATCTCAGATCTGATTTATTATTCATATATAGTTGACCTCATACAAAATGGAGCAGATCTGGAATACATATAATAGAATGGAGTGTGTAGATGATGATGATGCCTCCAAGACACAACTAGAGATGAAGATCTAGGCTTCCAAAAGCCTCTTCAAGCTGAACACCAAGTAACACTGAAGACCAATGAATACCCTCTGCTATAGGTGATGCCCTCTCTCCTGGCACAATGCGCATTTCCCAGCTGGAATGGTCCAAGGAAGGTATGGCCTCTTCTCTGATGGCCTCAAACCTCTGCAAAACTCAGTAAGAAGATAGATCGGGTTATGGCAAGAAGATATGAGCAATCTCAGAGCAGTAGCTCATCCAGAAGACCCCTAAACCACAATGTCTCTAATAACAGATGTGCCCTCCTAGCTGAATCAAACCAATAATTCGGCCTCCAAAAATATAGCTACCAAATCCCCTGAGAAAGATGCCAAACTGTAGATTGGTCCAAGTGAAACCCCCCGGCAAGGCCTCGGGCTAAATGATGAAGAGTTGACCCACCAAATCACTGAATCCTCAAACTGTAGTGCACCCTCCTTCTCTCCAGCTCGTGCCAAGCTCCAATAAATAATATGACAGAGAAAAACCCTCCGGAAGAGGCTAAAGAAGGTGCCCTAGGCCATACAAAGAATACCCAGAAGCCCCTTTTTCTAGAATCCTTCTCCTCTTTCCAGATCGAGCTACTCTCCTCAAGATGGTGCGCCCTCCTGCGGAAAACCCCCTGTAGTTGCGCCCTGTCTCTCTATGAACCTGTATTTGTTGTAGGATGCACCTGTGGCTGAGATAGACTGATGTAGAATGGTGAGGGAGGAATCTTTCACCTCTATGGAAAAGCTTGGACTAGGTTGGGTGGAATCTTTCACCATCGAGCTGATCTCTAGGGTTTGTTAAGTCAAAACCCTCAAAACCCCCAAGTGCATGGGCTCACTAGCAAGAAGACGGATATCAAACTGATAATCAACATAATGAAAGAATAGAGGCCCCTATCTCTCTTTTATACTTCTTGTTACTGTGTTATTTTACATGTGTTATCGTTGTACATGATCTCTGTGTATGAGAAAGATTATATGTTGTTGTGTTGAGTTATTAAACTGCATTTCATGTCTATTTAGCTTGTTGTAAATGCATTAAATAAATGGCAATAGACAATAGTTATTTCTGGCTGTAATTCATAGCTGAAAGCTACAAGAAAATTAATTAGTTACCAGAAATTTCGTTTTTATGAGTTATTCCACACTGTAATGTCCCTCGGTTGGGCTGGGGAACGTTACAAAATTGCCACTAGCAATGAAGAAGCTAAAGATCTAATGGCAGACAGAAACCTAACTTTGGAACAACCTTTGGATGCATATCAACATATATTCCAAGGCTGGAAATAAAACACTCATTTGTCTTGGACAGGCATTAACATCAATTTGAAATCACCATATTCACTAGGAATTCTGATTTGCTAGGAAAGGCAATGTTGACTTTCAATGATCCAAAAAATTAATGAATATTTGCATGGATTGGAGATGCAGCTTTTAAAGGTGGATAACATGTAAAATTATTCTTCCTGTGTCAATTTGCTTTTAGTCATAAGAATGACATCTATATTCAATTCTCAAAAATTTGGGTCATAGAATTTTTTTTATATAAAACATTATGCTGAGACTCAAAAATGTATCATTTAGCAGAAATGGACAATGAAGAAATGGAAAGCAACAAAAAATTCCGCTTCAGTTTGTCATTGAAGGTTTGTAAGCTAAACTAAGTTTTTATCTACCAGGGTGACGTTAAAAAAGGACATCATAATCATTACTAGTTCCTTTACTAAGTCTTTAATTAAAAAAAATCATATACTTGGAAGATTGCAAAACATACTTACTAGTTCCTGGACCAAAGAAAGAGATATTCTTTGCCCCAAAAGACTCAATTGATCGAGTGTCATTTCGGCATCACGCATAGATCCATTTGACCTTGATGCAATGAGATTTAATGCATCATTATCTATTTCTAGACCTTCCTGCAATGCAATTGCCTGCAATTTGTTCACAATATCAATTTCTTTTAATTTAGGAAATAAAAATTTCTGGCTCCTTGATAGAATAGTATGGGGTAGGCGTTCTAGATTCGAAGTGGTAAAAATAAAGACTACATTCCAAGGTATTTCATCCAGTACTTTTGAGAATTTATTCCAGTCATCACTTGCCAAAGTATCACAGTTGTCGACTATAAAGACTCCATAACGAGAGGATGGGGAATAGGTAACCACATTATCAAGGGCTATCTGAAAACTCTCAAATGCCGGGGAGCCAATGCCACCAATTTCTTTTACATCTGAATTCTTACCTAGACTCTGAGCTAAACATGAACAACAGAGTCCACAAGGTCGTGACTGATCCAGAGAATGGCAGTTCATGGCTGCTGAAAATATTCTAGCACATGATGTTTTACCTGTTCCCTGACAACCATGGAACACATAAACTGGGGCAATCTTTCCCCTCACTATAGCATTCATGAGAGCCTGAGCAGCTAAATTTTGCCCTACCAATTCTCCAAATGTCTTTGGAACATACTTCTGAGGTAAGCTCCTACTCCTATCTTGAGCTCTCAAACAACCACTGCCCATATTATCTTGTCCATGTCCAAAATGACCTATCAATCTGGTTTCAGAAGCCACGTCAATATTTTGTCTGAGACGGATTTTATGGTCAGCATAGAGATCTAGCTCACCTGAAAGCTTTCCTCCTTGTGTATCTGTATCTGCACTTTCCTGAGACCCACCTGGCTCCAACAGTAGGGGAAGCGACTCAGAATCTGAATCTAAAGAAGAAATAGAATGATCAGATATTTCTAAGGCAGCAGAAAACTCCCTCTGAGAACTGGAATAGCCTTGTGAGGCAAGACCTTCAATTTTTCGTGTGGATGAATCTGAAAGCCCACATGAGAGGCTCCTACCTGCCAAATCTAATATACTTTTGCCTCTATCGTGTATTCTAGACCAATTCCAAGGAATCCCACAGCCCTTTTTGGGAATATCAATGACTGTTGATTTCCCAGTTCCTGCTTGAAGTCCAGTCTTTTGTGAATCTGTGAAATCTTTGTTACTAATCCCACCACGACTACCAGAGTTCAAAGCAACTGAAACTGATAAAGGCTCACAATGCTCTCCTGCTTCTCTGTGAATGTAAAACTGGGACCTTTTAATGCCTTTTAACTTGTGTTTTTTGGACCTGTCCAATTCCCCTGCTGAACAATTTGGCTGATAATGTGAGTCAAAGTGAGAAGTTGAACAATCCTTATCATCAATTGGAGATCCTGTCTCTGCTTCTTCATCAAGGATTCTATCTTTCCTTATGCAGTCGTTATTTTGAAAAAAGTGCGGAGAATGAACCTTGAGATCTTTTGCTGCTCTGTTTTTCAACTTACCATCCAAACTATTTGACGTTTTGTCTTTAGTATCCCTGTTAATGCCTCTTGTAGGTAATGTCCTTAAATCTGCATTAGGTTCCATTCTCCCCTGAGGACGAAATGCATCTCTTGACAGCCTATCTTTTCTGCACAAATCCTTCGCTTTAGGCTTCCTTCCAAGCTCAGAATCGCTTCTCCAATTTTCATGAGTCGATCCCTTCTTCCTCCCATTTCTTTTCAGTTCCATGTGTCTTAACCTACTATCTGCATGACCATACCCAATCAGTTTCCTTCTTCTCCTTTGCCTTCTATCAGCTTCCACGGACCCTTTCACACTGCTTCCTCCTACTACACCTCTTATTTTCCTCGACGTGTCACTTTGAGAAAGGGGAGATGCAGTTAGAGGACTTCTTGGCCCTTTCCTAAAATCACCACCCATAGGTTTCACAGCTCCAAGATCTTTCTTCTTAAATGCACCTTCATTTTCTAGCTTCTTCATTAATGATCCTATGACAGGAGAATTCCACGATGGACTTGTAGAAGGGTCCCTGAGAGATTGTGACCTTTGTAGAATGGTCAAATCTTTCATAAGAGAGGTCTCCACTGAACAGCGTTTATCCAACATGATTTTTGATTTCTGCATGTGAATGTGATTCTTCAAATGAATACAATTAGTTAAATGTGCATGGTTTCTTAAGTGATCTTGAATATTAGAACCCTTCTCAGAGATACTTTTGGAGTTGCCTCTAGAGGTTAAAGTCGTCATCAAAGTTAACCAGTTGTGCTATAACGAGTACAACTCTAAGAGATCTCAAGGTAAAACAGGGGACTATAAGAAAACATGTGGATATAAGGAAAAAGGCAGGCATTTTGGGGAAGCTGACCAAGACAGATAAATATTACAAGCACGACAATGAAAAGCTAGGCACACTGCTACAAAAGGACCAAGAACAAACTACATCACCATTTTCTATCCATTTGACTTAAGTGTGTAACAGGCATCAAATGTACCATGATCTGCTATGGAATAGATTTCATTGTCCTTCACTTGTAAGAAGCAATTCATTTCATCAGAGGGACACATAATCATTTGGATGTCCTGTGGGATAATCATAAATCTCAATCTGTTTACCTGATCTTGACAGTTCAAAAATAGCAGAGTCTATTTCTCAAAATACTTGAATTCTAAGATAGGGAATATGAATACGATGGTTGATCCAATTTCAAATGCTTGATCTGGACGATGTTGCTTCTTCCATCACCCATGGAAATTACTCAATGTAAAGACTACGACCATTCCTAGAAATGTTCAACTCTGCCATTCTGAGCAAGTGGGGCACTGGTGCAACAAAAGAGATTTTATAGGTTAGAGAATGGTTAGAGTCTAGATCGGTCAAGAAACTTCAAAACCAAATTATATCTCTAAAACAATAGCATACACAATACATAATGAGAAAATGGACAGTGAATTGTTCATGACTATCAAACTTATAAATGTTTACCATTCAAACCAAGCAAAACCATCCACAATAATAAAAAAAATTATTTATATGGAAAAGGTGCAAGAGATTTTAAGTTTTCAGCAGTTTTCATGAGCTTGAAAGAAGTCTGGATCCTCAAAAATGTTGAAATATCAGGATCAATCATAGAAGCTCAGAAACTACTACTCAATCCAATCAAAATTTGTTCAATATAATCAGAAAATGCTTTGATTGTTACAAGAAAAATCAATTTTCATTATTAATGAAAGTTATAGACATCAAATCTTGAAGTTCAAGGCAGCATAAGAGAGCTCAGAAAGAAACTCCAGTCAAAAGTTCAATCAGATCAAAAGGCCTAAAAACTACTGAAACAAATGAAAAGGGTTCAAAATACATGCAATAAAACTTAATCTATTGCAACATTTAACAGAATTTTTTCAAGTTTAACCAAGCTTGTCGAGTTTAACCAAGTTGGCTGAGTTTAACAAAGTCTAGCCAGCTTTTGATTGAGTCTAGCCAAATTTATCAAGTTTTGACTGAGCCTAGCCAAGTTTGCCATATTTTCACTGAGACTAGCTGAGTATGCAGAGCTTTGATCAAGCCTAGCCAAATTGACCAAGTATTGATTGGATTGAGCCTACTAAGTTACTAACACATTTTGATGGCAATCTGAGTTGACATGAAGAGTTTTTGAGAATTCACCAAGTCCTGCTACTATTCTGTCAAGTAAGTTGCAGGAACCTCAAGGTCAGATTGCAAGAAAAGCATGCACAGCAAGGTTGGATTGTAAGCCCTCAAACTGCACCACAACAATAGGTTGCAGGCTATAGAATGTTGTGCGAATGGAAGGTCCCACAAAGTAGGGGTGCAGGTTGAAAAAGCATTCTATATTTTGTGCATGGCAGAAAACAAAACCAAAAAAGTGAAATGGAAGCAAAAGAATCAAGATGCTTCAAAAGGAATTTTGTGGAAGTTGAAGAAGAACAAGATGAAAGATTTTGTAACTGATAATGTAACTCATAGATTTCTGTAATTATAATGTATAAGTAGGTAGGCTCACAATAAATATTGTGTGAGAGGCAAGCATTGTAGTCAAACATAGTTGCTTCACTTAGAATCAACCAAGATTGACTCAACTCAATGAGAAAACAAGCCAACTCACTTGCTACTAATTTTCATTGGGAAGTTCATCAAATGGATATTAAGTCTGCCTTGCTCAATGGAGATCTTCATGAGGAGATGTATATGCAACAACCCAAATTTTGTTGATACCAGTACTTCTAAACTTGTTTGTAAGTTGAAGAAGTATCTTTATGGGTTGTGTTATCACAAGATTTGTACTTGTGTAAAGCCCTCCACAAGATCCCAATCTTGTGTAAATATTGGAAGAATCTACCACTATCACCTAAATAGAGACTTTCCTCGTTTTAGTTATGGAAGGAGGTCCACCACAAAGGAGGCTTCCCTGGTGACCTCAAGGGATCAAATAGAAAGATTAGCCGGGCCTACAGCCCCTATGTTGGTCACCTGATGGCTAGGTCTAGGTCTAGGAGAGCAAATGGACCTTTAGCCCCTTCTTCCCAAGAAATGAGGTACAAGCCCTTCTTGGGGTTAATGAGCCCAAAAACCCAAAAGATTAGGAAACAAAGGGGAAGAAGTGCAGAAAGTGGTAAGTATGAGTGGGAATGGTACAATGACCCTTCAAGGAGACCCCCAATAGCAACCCTTTCCCGAGGGTGACCTACTTACTAGGAAACCATGTCAACCACCAAGGTGAAATTAGGCAAAAGGTATAATTTCCAAGCAAACGTTTCATAATCAAGAAAGGACTCTTTGCAACAAGCTCAAATGCTTCAAATATTAAAGTGACACTTACCATGAGACTGGACTTGTTACCTCATGAAGCAAGACCTGTCGTCTTGAGGGAGCCAAGCTGGTGTAGTGAACATTGCTCTGTTGAAATGATGATGATGGCGAACCGTGGTGAAACAGAGGGGCTTTGCAGGCTCTGCTACGCATCGGGCTCTCGGCACTCCATGTTTGCTTCCTGCGGGCCTCGAGACATCATCTCCTTAGTTACCCCTAGACTGGGGGGTAACATGTCTCAAGAGATGACTCCCTCTCTTCCTTCAACACCTCAGTTATTATCCAATGTCTATTTTTCATGAAACTAATTTCAGATCTGAAAATTACTTCCAAGTGATCCAAACAGTACACCCAAGTTGTTATCACTGAACAATTTTACACTGAAACTATGATAGAAAATTATAGCAGCGAAAACAACAAGATCAAAGATAAATCATCCATGCATTTGAGACACAAAATTTATGTTCTGTAAACTGTCATATTCAAAATTTTCTGAAGGAAAAATCATCCCTCCCAGCAGTCACAAAAACACCAAATCTGAGGACAAAATCAGTCCTCTTAGAATGTAATGTCCCCAGTTTTGGACATCATTATATTATAGAGTATTATGCCTACCGTCGGAGCCAGATGAGTGTGACAGCGAGTTCAGGAGATATTGAGGGGTTTTATTCGGCCCGACTAGCATCGTTCATCATATTTCATCATCTGGATCCATTCCGCACAACTTGGCTTTGGTTTTGTTGCATTCCGACGATTTCCGTAATTTTGAGTTATTTTGAGTTATAACTTAATTAAATTCACTAAGAAGGTCGTATTGGGCATAATACTTGGAGAAACCTCTTAGTGTAATAGCTCATCGGAATCGAGAAGAAGAGCACTACAGGATAAGATGATGAGAAGTGACTTTCAGTGGTCGGAGAAGCCATAAGGAGGGATAAATTACTTTTTAGGGGTAAAATGGTTAAATAATTAATTAAAGTGATTTAATTGAGGAATAATAAAATAAAGTAAAAGTCACTTGGAGAGAAAAGGTGAACAAGGGGTATAAAAGAGAGATAGGGGCCTCTATTCTCTCATCATGTTGATTATCATTTTGATGTTTGGCTTCTTGCACTTGGGAGTTTTGAGGGTTTTGACTGAACAAATCCTAGAGATCAGCTCGGTGGTGAAAGATTCCGCCCAACCTGATCCAAGCTTGGTCACGGAGGTGAAAGATCCCTCCCTCACCATTCTACATCAGTCGTATCTCAGTCACAGGTGGATTCTACAGCAGCTACAGGTTCAGAGAGAGGTGGTGCGCATTGTTGGAGGTTTTCTACAGGTGGGACGCATCACTTGAGGGAGGAAGATTCGATTTGGCTTGGGAAAGCTAGATCCATAGTAGATCTCATCCCTAGATTGATTGTCATCACCCTAGCACCTATTTGGATCAGTATTGGAGGGTATACTTCAGCCCATTCACTCTATCATTCAGGAGGGTGAGTTTCACTTGAGGAGGGTGCACTGTCCATTAGAGATCCTGTGTTTTGGAGAGGGTGAACTTTCCCAACAGGTTGGAGATTTGGCATAGGGGTTTCCTAGTCCCCGATCTACAGTTTGGCAGCTAGTTTCAATGACTTAGAGGCCATATCCTTGGAGGCCGAATTATTGGCTTGCTTCAATCAGTGAGGGTGCATCTGTTCTTAGAGATATTATTGTTTGGAGGTCTTCTAGTTGAGCCACAGCTCAAACACCACTACCATCATCTTGCCATCACCAGATCTACCATTTCACAGAGTTTTGCAAAGCGTTGAGGCTTGTTATCCCCACTTTTAGGGATAACTAGGAGATCATGTCTCGAGGCCCACGGGTCCTAGACATGGAGTACCGAGAGCAGGATTGACCTGAGCATGGCCCTGGAGGGCCCACCTTTTCTTCTTCCATTGTCTTTGTCTTGTCAGCAGCAGCAACATCCATCACCATCGGCTTGGTCCTGTATCAGAAAAGGTTCTTGCTCCATGAGGTAATTGGTCCAGGTATCATGGTATGTGTCACTTTTGATCATTGAAACCTTTGAATATATCCATCTGATTCCTTTTATCTCTAACAACTGCTTGGATCTTACATTTGCCCACTTGACCATGTTTGGGCGAATTGACAAGGTGCCCTAGCAAGCCTGTGTCTGTAGGTCTTTGGTTTGCCACTGGGGGGATTTCTGAAAATCCATCGTCCGCTCCCATCATGCTACCACTTTTACATCTCGTTTCCCGCTCATCTATCCCATTCCCCTTGTCCGAGCATTGGGTTGACCTATTTTCAAGACTGCACCTTACCTCGTGGGAAGAAGGGGCTAAAGGCCCAGAAGGTAAAAGCAAGCTGGTAAGAGATAAAAGCCTAAGAATAAACCTCGAGATGCTTCGCCCAGGGATCCCCGAGAAAGAAATAAAAAGATTCTCAATAAGAAATAAGAGGGACCCAAAAAAAATAATAAAACAAGACCTAATCAGAGGATAGGGGGTCTCATCACGAGCCAGCCTATAGATTCATGGGTATTTAGCAGTATGACATTGCCACCAACTAGTTACCACGCCAGGGCAATGACTCTTGGTTGCATGACCAAGGGAAAGGGGGTCTCATCACGAGCCAACCTTCTCATTTCTGCGAAAGTACTTGTGGGTAATGTTGTCAGCTCTGGTCACCACGCCAAGGCAATGTCCCCTGATTAGATCTTGAACAAAAAAAGAAAATAAAAGAATAAAAAGAATACGAAGAATAAAGGCAAGAATGGGCTTGGAAAAAATGCATCCATGACAGGGACATCTCGCCTTCTACAAAGGCACCCACAGGTAACACGCTGCATCCTTGGCCCTTACTGCACCCACATGCTTGGACATCCCCTGACCACATCATCCACTTACATGGCTTGGATGAGGTCTCTCTAGGAACTTTCCTTTTTCTATGGACACTAGCCCAATAGGAAGCCTTGTCCTTTTCCCCAGACTTGTATTGCAGGCTTGTGTAACATCTTTGAGCTATTGATTGATATATTAGGGATTTTATGCATGTGTTTAATAATATTAATGATGAAATGTGATTGACATTGCTATGATCCTTGTGACTGATGAGCCCATGGAGGGCGTAGCCTTTGATGTGCAGAACCATACCCGACGGACAGGTACCATTTGGACCGATACACATGGGGAGATGATCAGTTCGGACCTCCATGGGGCTGAAGAGCCCATCAGATGGATGGTGAGACCCCACCATGGGGCAAAGACGAGACAGAGATGGATCGGTGTCTTGCACCGGAGAAGAAGAGGACGTTCCACCAGAGGCACCCCAGCAGAGCTTGACCTAGGGGGATTTGCCCCTTTTCAGTGAAACATTGGCCTTGGAAGGCCTAGGACGTCACCCATCATAGCCATGATGTCATCCAGCATTATGGACGTTTTGGGAGGCAGACTGGGCAGTGTTGGCACCTGTGGCAGGTTGGAGAAGCCCAAGGAGGGCTAACGTTTTGCTCCAGGATGCCCCATTTTCCCTAGAAGGGGCTAACACCTCCCTTAGAGGGGCTTCTTATCTCTTTATAGCTCAATTAGGTTTTTAATTTGACAATTTAATGTAAAAACAGTATGATATGATATTTTGGCCTTGTCGACCTTTTACCTAACCTAAAATGTAAAATTAGGTCAAGGTTTTGTATAAATGAGAGATTTTCACTCTCATTTTTTCATCACAACTCATTCACTCCATAAGGAGGTCTGAAATTTGCGCCCTGTCTTGGGTATTTGGCTGATTAAGTGAGGCGCACTTGTTGAAGGAAGACATTTTTGGCATTTTATGGTGTTTCTCTTGAAGGAAGGTGTTACAACTAGGGTTTGCATGGTTATTTCTTGATGAATTGTAAGTATTTTTCTGCAAAAATTCTTAAATGAATGGTTGTAGTCTTATTTTCTTGCATAGATTTATAATTTGTTGAATCAAAACCCTAGGTGACAAGCACACAAGTAGGTCTTTGTCTCATGTCCCCTGATAGAGAAACTTTCAGCCATTGAAGAAGAAGAAGAGAGCCTAGCCGTAGCTACACTCCTTTTTCTTCCTCTCCTTTGCTAGCCTTACCATTTTGAATTCAAGAGGAAGAAGAAGTCTTAGGCCTAGGTTATCTACACTTAGGGTCGTTTTTTCTTTTAGGGTTTGATAAGAGAGCCTTGTTGTAGCAACACTCTCCCTCATTAAGCTTTCTTGTCTTGATTTTGTGCTTCATCTGAGCTAGCCGTTTTGCCAAATTGACCTAAGGAAGGAGGAGAGAGCACGAGGCCTTGCTATAGCAACACCGGAGTGAGCCTCTCTCCCCTAGGGTTTTGATTCTGAGGCCCTGCCAT
>ML835515.1:0-11890 GCA_009831015.1 Picea engelmannii | reverse complement strand
GGATGCCCCATTTGCCCTAGAAGGGGCTAACGCCTCCCTTAGAGGGGCTTCTTATCTCTTTATAGCTCAATTAGGTTTTTAATTTGACAATTTAATGTAAAAACAGTATGATTTGATATTTTGGCCTTGTCGGCCTTTTACCTAACCTAAAATGTAAAATTAGGTCAAGGTTTTGTATAAATGAGAGATTTTCACTCTCATTTTTTCATCACAACTCATTCACTCCATAAGGAGGTCTGAAATTTGCACCCTATCTTGGGTATTTGGCTGATTAAGTGAGGCGCACTTGTTGAAGGAAGACATTTTTGGCATTTTATGGTGTTTCTCTTGAAGGAAGGTGTTACAACTAGGGTTTGCATGGTTATTTCTTGATGAATTGTAAGTATTTTTCTGCAAAAATTCTTAAATGAATGGTTGTAGTCTTATTTTCTTGCATATATTTATAATTTGTTGAATCAAAACCCTAGGTGACAAGCACACAAGTAGGTCTTTGTCTCATGTCCCCTGATAGAGAAACTTTCAGCGATTGAAGAAGAAGAAGAGAGCCTAGCCGTAGCTACACTCCCTTTTCTTCCTCTCCTTTGCTAGCCTTACCATTTTGAATTCAAGAGGAAGAAGACATCCCAGGGCTAGGTTATCTACACTTAGGGCCATTTTTCTTTTAGGGTTTGATGAAAGAGCTTTGTTGTAGCAACACTCTCCCTCATAAATCTTTCTTGTCTTGATTTTGTGCTTCATCTGAGCTAGCCGTTTTGCCAAATTGACCTAAGGAAGGAGGAGAGAGCACGAGGCCTTGCTATAGCAACACTGGAGTGAGCCTCTCTCCCCTAGGGTTTTGATTCTGAGGCCCTACCATAGAAACACTTCAGAACTCTTCCCTAAAGTCCTTAGCCTTCCTCCTTCAACCCTTGCGTCCTTCATTTTTTACTCCATTTTACCCTAAGGCACTGATCTAAAGTCCTCCAACGTTGAAGTGAAACTTGATTACACACTCTCAAAACTCTTTGAATTTCAAAACCTAACTACTCTAACCCTAAACCTAACTAACTCACTAACCCTAAGTTGTTGACGTCATCATTGGTTATTTCATCTTTAGAGCAGCAACGTTTTGTTTTAAGGCAATTGAATGGTGGTTTAGGCATTAATTGAATAAGGTGTTGATTGGTTGCATTGAATGCCACATTGTTCCAATATTTATTGGTGAAGTGTTATATCTTTTCATTGCTATTGATAAACATTCACTTCGTCAACATTTATTGCCAATTGCTTATATATATTTATCAAATAGTCTTGTGAAGTACTAACCCATTGAAATATAGCTTGCATATATCAATTTGTTGTGGCTTTGTTCCAGGCCGGTGTTTCTTCATTGGGGATTTACCTTATTATTGGTTGATTAGCCGGGATTATCTTTTTGGTGGTGACTTGTGAGGGGGAAAACTTGTCCTTGTCTCATTTACCTTTCTGCCTCCTCAAAACCACAGGTCACCGGGGACGTCTCCCCTGGGCCTCACTTCCCTAAAGAGAAAGAACCTCCCCATCGTGGTGACATTGGGTGGGATAGGTTCTTGTTACACCAGTTTGGCCTTCTTTCTTATAGCCTTTCCTCCTAGCTACAAACTGTGCGATAACAAGGCCATCAAAGAGGAGGTCATACTTCCCTTGGTCTATTCCAGCCAGGAAGTGTGCATTGTGCTAGAGACAGCATCCCGTACAGCTGAGGGTATTAGTTGGGCTGCAATGTTACTTGGTATTCAGCTTAGAGAGGCTTTTGGAAGCCTAGATCTTCATCTTTCTAGTGTATCTTGGAGGCATCATCATCTACACACTCCATTCTATTATATGTATTCCAGATCTGCTCCATTTTGTATGAGGTCAGCTATATATGAATAATAAATCAGATATGAGGTATTTGTGGTTATTTGTTGTGTTGTTGATCTTGCACCTTGTTGAGTATATGCCTTGTTATATCTACATCATTTACTCTCTGCAAACACACAATTAAACCATGATAATAAACCCTAGCGCAACTCAAGAGACATAAATCTGCAAAGTGTTTGACAAAATACCACAACCAGAAATTATATAAAACCCAACAAAACTTAATGTTCCAATCAGATTTGGTTGGGAACTGTTATCCCCCACTTTCAGGGATAACTAGGAGATTATGTCTCGAGGCCCACAAATACTAGACATGGAGTACCGGGAGCCAAATCGACTTGAGCATGGCCCTGGAGGGCCCATCTTTTCTCCCTTTCAGCGCCTCCACTTTGTCAGCAACATCCATCACCTTCGGCTTGGTCGTGCATCAGAGTTGGTTCTTGCTCCATGAGGTAATAAGTTTGGGTATCATGGTATGTGTCACTCTGATCCTCAAAACCTTTGAATATGTGCATTTGATTCCTTTGTTTCTAACAGGTGCTTGGATCTTATGCTTGTCCGCTTGACCATGTCTGGGGGGAATGACAGGATGCCCTAGCAAGCCTATGTCCATAGGTTTTGAGTTGCCACTGCGGGGATTTCTGAAGAGCCATCGTCCGTCCCTGTCACACATACCACTTTCCGTCTTTTTTCCCGCTCACCCATCCCATCACCTTGGTCTAGGCATAGGGTTGATCATTTAGGGGTTGTACCTTACCTTGTGGGAAGAATGGGCTAAAGGCCTGAGGGGTAAAAGTAGCTGACAATAAAAGCCTAAGAATAATACCTCGAGATGCTTCGCCCAGGGATCCCCGAGAAAGAAATAAAAGGCTTCTCAGTAAGAAACAGAGGGACCCATAGAAAAATAAATCAAGACCTAGTTGAGGGATGGGGGTCTCATCACGAGCCAGTTCATTAGGTCCATGGGTGCCTAACGATATGACGCTACCAGCATCTGGTTACCACGCCAGGGTAGTGGCTCTTGGTTTCATGACCAAGAGAAAGGGGGTCTCATCACAAGCCAACCTTCTCATTTCCATGAAAGTACTTCTGGGTAACATTGTCACTTCTGGTCACCAAGCCAGGGCAATGTCCCTTGACGAACTTCTTGAGAGAAAAAGCAATACAAAGATAACAAACAGTAAGACAAGACCTGGTTAGAGGATAGGAGTTCTCATCACAAGCCGTCCTATTAGGTCCATGAGCATCTAGCGGTATGACACTACCAGCATCTGGTCACCACACCAGGGTAGTGGCTCTTGGTGGCATAGCCAAGAGAAAGGGGGTCTCATCACAAGCCAGCCTTCTCATTTCCTTGAAATGTTTGTGGCTAACATTGCCACCACTGGTCACCAAGCCAGGGCAATGTCCTTTGATTAACATCTTGGAAAAAATGAAGATTAAAAGGCATGAATGGGCTTGGAAATATTTGCATCCATGACAGGTGCAGCTCACCCTCTACAGAGGCACCCACTGGTAAGCCATCCCTACTATCATTGCGCCTCTTGCTCAGGCATCCCCTTCCACCTCACCCACCTACATGACTTGTATTTAACCTTTTCCAGAAACATCCCTCTACCAGTAGACACTAGCCCGATAGGACGTCCTATCACTTTCCCCAAACTTGTATTGCAGACTTGTATAATCTCTTTGAGCACTAGACTGGGGTAAAGGGATTTTATACACATGTTTAATAAATATTGATGATTAGATGTGATTGACATTGCTATGATCCCTGTGACTTATGAGCCCATGGAGGGCGTAGTTGTTGATGTGCAGGATCATGCCCGACGGACATGTACCAATGGACAGGTACACATGGGGAGATGATCAATTCGAACTCCATGGGGCTGAAGAGCCCACCAGATGGATGTTGAGACCCTAGCATGGGGCACAGACAGGACAGAGGGGTTTGCACCAGAGAGAAGAAGGACTTCTAGTAGAGGCACCCTGGCAGAGCTTGACCTAGGGGGATTGTCCCCTTTTCAGCGGAATGTTGGCCTTGAAAGGCCTAGAACGTCACCCAGGAGGTTCATGACGTCATTCTTTCTTCATGAGCGTTTTGGCAGATGGACATGGCAGTTTGGCACGTGTGGCAGCTTGGAGAAGCCCAAGGAGGGCTAACGCTTTGCTTCAGGAGGCTGCATTTGACCTCAAAGGGGATAACATCACACTAGAAAGGGGATGACGTCCTTCTATTGCCTGATTAGGGTTTTAATTTAAACCTTTAATGTAAAACATTATGATTTTAGTATTTTGGCCTTGTCGGCCCTTTTATGACCTAAAAAGTAAAATTAGGTCATTGTATTGTATAAATTGAGGGTTTTCACCTTCATTTTTTCATGATCTTTCACTCACTCATTAGTGAGGTCTGAAATTTGCGCCATTCTAAGGGTTCTTGGCTGAAATTGTGAGGCGCACGTGTTGAAGGAAGACATTTTTGGACTTGTATTGGCATTTTTGGCATTTATCTTGGTGGAAGGTGTTACAACTAGGGTTTGCTATATGATTTCTTGGTTAAATGTAATTGAATTTCTTCAAAACTTCTTAATTGAATGGTTGTAGTATTGTTTTTCTTGCATTTATGGTTATAATTTGTTGAATTAAACCCTAGGTGACAAGCACACATTGAAGGTCCTTGTCTCATGTCCCCACCAAGGTTTTAAGCCATTTTATTTGTTGAAGTGAGATTGAGCCTTGCCACAGCAACACTCCATCCATCTTCTCCCATGCTAGCCGTTTTCATATTTGTTGAGCTAAGAAGGAGAAACACATCAAGGCCTAGTTCCCCTACAGCTTGGTGAGTCGATTTTCCCTAGGGTTTGCCTGGTAAAGCCTTGCCATAGCAACATGTTACTTACAAACCTTCTTGTCTTAGTTTTATGCAATCTTTTAAGCTAGCCGTTTTGCCATTTGAGCTAAGGAAGGAGGAGAGGGCACTGAGGCCTAGTTCTCCTACACCAAAGTGAGCCTCTCCCCTAGGGTTTCATCCTTGAGGCCTTGCCATAGCAACACCTAAAGGTTTAACTCTCTTTTCCTTAGTCTTTACCATTATCATTTGATCCTTCATCTTTTGAGTCCTCCTTTTGACTCCATATACCCTAGGAACGCACTAATCTAAGGCCACATGTGTTGAGTGACTTGATTTCACAAACTTCCAATACCTTTGAACAAACCCTAACCATACTAACCCTAGCCTAGACTAACTCTACTAACCCTAGTGTTGTCGTCACCTTTCTTGTGCCATAACCACCTATGTGCAGCGTTTATTTCATCTTTAAAGCAATTGAATGGTTAGCTAAGGCGTTGTTTCTAAAGTATTTCCATTGTTTATTGTGAAGTGCCTTTAGCATTCATTGAGAAGTAATATATATATTGTAATCATTGCTATTGTACAAACTATTGATTTGCTTCATCAATAATATTGTTTATCAATTGCTCATTTTCAGAAAGTCATTTATTACATGAAGTACTAACCAGCAAACAAGCTTGTGCATGTAGTTATTTGTTTCTTTGTCTCGAGAAGGTTCTCTTATTGGTTATTACTTCTGGTTATTTTATTGGCTATAAGCCAGAATTTCTGATCAGGTGGTGACTTGTGAGGGGGAATTTATCTTTGAGCTCTTAATCCTTTTTGCCTTCTCAAAACCCCAGGTCACCGGGGACGTCTCCCCTGGGATTTACCTCCCTAAATAGAAAGACCCTTCCCATCGAGGTGACATTGGGTGGGATTGGTTCAGTTACGCCAGTTTGACCTCTTTTCATCCATCCATTATCCTAACTACAAATTGTGCGATAACAAGAACATTACATAGAAACAACAAAAATCAGCAAATTACCCATGACAAATTCCAAATTGCAAATATGTTGTAGGTCACCTATGCGGCTTGCTAACATCAGTCGTATGGCTACTGACATCAGCCTATACGGACCTACTAAACTGCCCAAAACTCACGCGTGCGGACCTGTTCTTCCCTCTCACACATGTGGACCTGTACGGCTGTCACACGTGACTATAGGAACCTATTATGTACCACATGTTCGGTTGTACGGACTGCTGCCTCCACAAGTGTGAATCTATACAGACTATTGTGCATTCTGCTCCACACATGCGGCCTTCTCTCTCCTCCTGTACAGTTGTCTTTCCTCCTCTCACATGTGTGTCTTCTTTGGCTAGAAAAGAACAAAAACAAAATGTCCAAGAAACCCTAGGCCAAATTTGCCAAAATTGCAGAAATTCCCTTGCTGAAATTACCAAGCCTCCTAGCACAAGTGCTCACTCACTTATGCTAACTCCATAATGACACAATGAGATTTGTCACATTCTCTCCTCTCCTTGTATAGGAGTCTAATGTGAGTATAGAAGCACAAGTTGTAGGTTGGGCAAAGCCCGACCCAACCACAAATGGAAGTGCTATAACTATGGAACACTACACCCAATGTCACCTCGATGTACGTCCCGCACTTGGGGGGTGACTAAGGTCACTCCTGGGAGGCAATCCCAGAGACCCTAAGGGAAAGGAAAGAAGAAATGAAGGGTAATGGAAAGGCCCCTAGAAGTCGGTTCACTAAGTGGAAGAGAGGAAAAGGGAGATGCCTTGTTGACCAAGTAATGTTGCCCCAAAGGATGTGTTGCTTTGCCCAGTGATTGTACCTGCTCGAGACACAAGAAAAAGCCAGATGCAAAGCAATATATCAAGTGGATCATCAAGTTAAGCTTGTTGTCCCTATTTTGCAGCAGTTATATCAGCAATAGATTATATCCAAATCAGCAAGTAAAAGGTCTAGACTAGTTAGCAATGTCAGCAATAAAACTATGAACCAATGTGGACCGAAAATAGCACTTCAAAACTAAATAAAGATGGTTGTCATAAAAGTAAATTTATGCAGCAGTATATCAGCCTTATGGTTGTAGCATTCAATGAAGTACAACAACAAATCTGACCAAAAAGTGCCAAAAGCTAGCCCAATAGATGCACCTAGGTTAGTAGGTTAAACTGGCAAAGTTAGAGGGTTAGTCTAGGGTTAGTTTGTGAGATATTAGCGGTTAGGGTTAGAGTTTTCTGCAGCCTAATGGTTGTAGAAAACAAGTTAGTACAGCAATCAAATTTTGTGGGAGAAAGAGGGTGCCCCAAGGGAGGAAGAATCCCCAAGGCATCAAGATCATTGTCCAAAAGAGAGACATTCAAAACTTGAAAGAATCATGTTTACCAAGGTAGCAATTTATTTCTCCAATGCAAGACTAGTGCCTTTAGTTATGGGTTAATGGGATCAAGAAGAAAGAGCTAGGGTTACTAAATCCTTGGGGATGTAAATCCTCTTACTTGCCAAGGCAAGTAACCTAGCTAGGGTTTGAAGATGAGGGGTGTAAATCCTCTTACTTCCTCAACTAAACCCTTGCAAAAAAGCTTGATAAAGTGGTGGAAACTAAGATAGGGGTGTATATACTTATACTCCCTATCTAGCCTTGGCCAAAACAACCTTACTTGAATCACAAATGATAATAACAAAGTAGAGAGACCATCCCATTCAAGAAAAAGCTTTTACATGCCAAAGTAAACCTCCACAAAAGCAAGAGAATGACCTTCTAGAGATAGCGCACCATCATCATCATCAAACCATAACCAAAAAGCATTATTCCATAGCACAAGAGGCAAAATACTCCAAGTGTAACGAAAATTTCAGTCCAAGAGCCTCTCACAAGAGGGAGAGTTATGTCAAAATGAGATCTTATGATCTCTTATTTATACAAAATATCACCAAGATAATTTGTCGACATAATTAGGGGTAAACCACAAGACTAGGGGTCAACAACCCTAATCTTGCCCCCTTAACAAAGTAATATTAAACAATTCATTTAAATTTCATTTTTGCACAAAGAAAAACCCTAGTTCATATGGACGTCACCCCTTTAGGGGACATTTTAGCACTAAGAGGAGGTCATTGGTGATGGAGGAGAGTGGAGAGGCTTCCCAAAACCACATGTCAAGCATCAAAACCACTTCCTTCATGATCCCTTCAAAACATCCTTGTGCCAATACATGTCACCTCACCACCAAGCCATAACCCCCCTAGGTGACGACATGCCTCTAAAATTAACGTTTTGCCTCTCCTAGGAAAAAAGTTTGTGGGGGCTAGGCTACGTCGTTCAAGTCATCTTCTAGGCCTTCCAAGTTTGATCTTTCTCATCCAGCATGCGGGCCATTGGCATCCACCTGTGGGCTTCAAGCCCCATGGAAGCCCAAGCTAGGCTTGTTCTTCCAAAACTGTCCACCAACTAGGTCCTACAAAGACAAATAAGCATGCCCTCCAACGATCTCAAGTCATAACATCATGATAAGTGAATCCAATCAATAAATGAACCAACATCAATCCCTCTGGGCCTTCAGCCCCTTCTTCCCATAGAATGAGGGACAACCCCTTCTTGGGTCAATACACCCTAAAACCCCAAGAGATAAGGAAATGGGTGGAAATAGTGATAGAAAATGGTAAGTATGGTCGGGAATGATACGATGGATCTTCAAGGGAGTTCCTAGTAGCAAACCCATCCCCAAGGAAGACCACTTACTAGGGCACAATGTCAACCACCAAGGTGAAGCAGGGCAAAAGGCATAATTTCCAAGCATATATCATGAAATCTAGAGCAATCTAAGATACAACATACTTAAATGCCTTAAATATTGAAATGATGCTCACCATAATACTGACTTATACCTCAAGGAGCAAGGCCCACTGCCTTCCGGAAGCCAGCTGATGTGGTGGAAGCCATGTGAAAATCTGCGACCTTTGTGGTGGTGAGAAGGGTCTCCAACTATGCAAAAGGGTATTGCTGCTCATGTAGTCTCTCGACACTCCATATCTGCAACCTAAGGGCCTCGAGACATAATCTCCTTGGTTATCCACAAAATGGGGATAACAATGATGATAAAATTCAAAAGAGAAACAAATTAGCCATGCAGAATTGAATCAACAAGAAACATTATCCTTACATATTCTCACAATGACCCAAGAACAATTTGATCAAATACCAATGTAACAGAGGGAACAACTTTTGGTTCAACCAAAAGATGATCTTCCTCACAATCTGCCCATGATCACGCATTCAGATTTTGTTCTTCAAGAAGATCCTCTGATTGATCATTGCTTGCATATCAAGTTTACTCATGATCCAGTTGAGCTCAGGATGATGGAGGTGTTTCAAGAGGTACATTTGAAGTGTTTTGGCTCTTCTACTTCCATATTGATCATTGATGAGATACCATGTTCCAAGTTTCAACCAACTAACTTAATTGATTTCTTAAGCAGCAAGCACATGAATGCATCTTTCCGTCTTAGGAGACTTCATGATTGGTTGCACTGGAGGGTTGACTATGTTGATCTTTCCCGTGTCATCAATCACTTGGCTACATGGTTACATTGGTCATTCGAGTACATTGACTGATCATGGTAGCTTTGACAAACTTCCAGATAAGAGTTTTTGGGCTCCGGTAGAGCAAGAGAAGTAGAAAATCGATTAAAAAAAAGAAGAAGAAAAGGTGAACTTTTTGGGTTTCTGTGAGTAGTTGCCACCTTTTATATTGCTGTTATTTTGAAGATTTCCTTGAATTTCTGCTGCTGTCATTTTCAGACTTCAGTTCTGTTGACTTTTCTTGTCTTAAGTCAGCCTGTAGGTTCCTTTATTTCACTGATTTTCCTTTGTTTCGTTGTTGTCATGTTCTAGTTTGCAGTTTTTCATATTTTCTTACTTTATCTCAGCTCATAGTTTAGTTTCCTTCATAACAAATGCCTCACATGTGTGCAGGTTTGTAATTTCCTTTATTGTCATTCAATTTCAGTTTACAGTTTGTTATTTGTTGAATTCAAACCCTTGAGTGTGATGTCATCAATACAGTTAGCATTTCCTTGATGCTCATGTCTAGGTCAAGCCTCGATAAGGGCACCATTATTTCCACTATGTGAGCACTAAGTCTGGTAGATGGGTGGCATTGAAGAGACGATAGAATGAGTCTTGAGTCACCTAATGGTTTAGTCTCTTCATTTATTGCATCAAGTCATCTTTCTTGGTCAGTTAGCTCCTCATCTAGCCTTAGGGATATGGTGCCATTTTGTTGTACTTTCGGGTTTTCGCTTCGTGCCAAAGGAAAGGTTTTCATCATTGGCTTCCTCTTAGTAGTTCATTTCTCATCGATTCCAACACATTATCTGAGAGGTGGTCCAGAAGCTAAAGCACCTTCATGGCCGTTAGCCTCATTAGTAGTCGTCTCACATTCAAAAAGATTGATCATCATTGGGTCTTGATTTGATGAGTTTGGTAAGTGTTCGACTTCAAATCATTATTCACACTGACATGTTGTGCACGTACCTTAGGGCCCACTAGCCTCATTGGTGGGTTCCTTCACTCTTGGTAGGTGTTTTCCTTATTGACATCTGACCAAGTGGATTTCTACAATTTTTCAACTTCAACTCATTTTCCAGTGGGAGGAGTGTACATGATAGGTGAGTTGCAGGTTGCAATTGCAAATGGACATGTATGGATGGGTCCTCATTATAGCAGATCAACCAAGGTACCATGCATTTGACTCCATTGCCTAGTGGATAGGCACAATGGTCTACAAACCGTATTTTCCATAGATCAATTATTTAAAGGTGCAAAGTATAGAGATCCTAACGTTCTTGACATCCCACAAGGGGATCCTATCCCCTTGAGTCACCATTGTTAACTCCCAAATTTGTCTATGCAACTAGAGGGTTAAGATCCAACTAGCTTTCATCAAGTTGGTACTCAGTGACAAGTGCATCAGTTTTCACAATGATCAGAGTCCATTTCAAAGGCATACTCACCAGTTTTGGAGAAAATTGTTATTTTTAGCAGTTTTCCTATTTTCTAGCAGCCCAAGTTCAAAGGTCCACATGTCAGAGTTGATCACATATTTTTGGTCCTTGCGAGCTCACAATGTACATGAGCTTTTTCTTGGTGACATGCGAGACACTGTTATTTTTAGCAATTAAGGTTTCAAGGTTCATATGATGATTCTGAGCATATATTTGGATTCCTTGCAAAAAATAGAATCTAGCGAGATTGATTTCATTGACATGTGAGATATTGCTAGTTTTTGCAGTGCCTATTTTTAGGCATGTTATATTTGGCAGTGATCTCATAGCAATTCCCTTCATTTTTTGCCTTTCCTATTTTTTAGGAATCGTAACACTATTTTTGGCATGGCTAAATTTAGCATTACTATTTTTGGCAGGTACGAGCTCTAGACTCCTGGTTCTAGTGAACAGCCATGATTGGGTTTGAAGTGAGCAAGTGGAAGTATTTCAGTGTGACATGTGGCATCCATTGGGAGGGTTGTCTGATGAAGCAAACCCTAGGTCAAATTGATATCGAGCTTATCCATCTCCCAAACCCTAGTTTGACCCCCTTTTGTATTTTTGGTAGTTTGTTAAGTTTGTCTAGTCAAAGCTATATCCTATCCTCATGACTTCAATTTCAAATTTCTCAATGGATGACCCTTTACCATTTTTGGAACCTAAGTCGCATTGCTAAACTTGGCCAGCTAAAAATCTAAATTCGATTTGCTATCTTTAGTCAACTAAAACCTTGGTACTTTTTCTATATTTGACCAATTCGACCTCTGTTAATATTATGGTAGCTTCGGGAGGTATGAACCTCTATGATGACCTATGACGAGATTAGAATCCTCCGGAAGGAAGCAAAGAATTGAAGAAAACCCTAGACAGGTTGTCGACTGAACAAATATATTTATATTGAATTTATTGATGCCCAGAAAGAGAAGTCGGCCCAGTTAGACTGGTCAGGTCGACCCCAGTTAGACTGGCCAGTCCACTATAAATACAGGGTGCCAGTTTCATTATTACACACTCTCAGAATTGCAGAGCCAGTTGTGCGCACTGCAGTTGGCAGTTTTGTGCACAAGTCTCTGGGGAAAGTGGTGCGCTAGTTCTG
>ML835514.1:28835-42018 GCA_009831015.1 Picea engelmannii | reverse complement strand
TGAATTGAAATTTAGGGTTCCTTACATGGATGCCCCTAAGTGGGAACTTCCTTGGTAGGTGGTGTATCTCTGCCCAATCAAGCTTAGTCGTGTCCTTATTTCAAATTGCCCTAGACTTTCCATTGCTGTCAGACCAAAAATGGCAGTCCAAATTGCAGAAATTTCAGTGCAATTGATGTGACCCCTCGTTTCCCTACAGTTGATCTTTCCGAAACGTACCCAATTCAATGACATCCCTTAGCTGCTCTCTCAAGACCCTCATCTCTTAAGATTCCTTCCACCTCCCACCCTTGGAATTACCACAATTATTGGGACGCGTTTTTTTTTCGTCCTATAAATTTCTTTACGTGAAGGATACTCGACTCATCGATTCGGTCAGCACTAACATGGCATTCTGCCATATAATTGATCACCAAACAGAAAAGTCATGATAATACGCAGTCGATTTATTCATTCACCTTTGCAATTGCATGTGATTCATCTTCAATTATGTGTAACTTTGTCAGAAAAATCATTGAAATGGGGAAAAAGTCGGAGCAATTATTTTGTATTCCTCGGTACTTTTGTCGCTTTAAATTTCCACAGTCTTCGTCTTTCCTGATGCATCAGACCGACAAATTTTACTGGATTGTAACAGATATTTCTGGAAATAATATATCATTTAATAAGCATGGTCAAAATTCATCGATGTCGCTGGAAATTCCAGAGTGTTCATCTTTGTTGTTGATTCGGGTTGAATGGTCGACAAAGGTTAAAGAGGTTGACAGAAAATGTCGCATAAATATGATCTTTGTACAAAACATGGGAGGAAAAGATTTTGAAGATTGCAGAGGAAGATATTATTACGTTGAAAGGCGTACACCTATTGACAATGGGCACAATTAATGATCTTTTAACCTTATTTAACCTTAAACCCTAATCTAATGGCTATGCATTGAAGATGCTAGCATATTCTTAGTCGTCCTCCAAAATCAATGGATCAGATTTATTGTTCATAACTTTCTTGCATTTATCAAGGTATCCCTTAACATGTTTACTTTTTAATATTTACCTAATCACATTAAAAAATTACTGTAAGGATATGTAATTGCCACGTTTATCAACCTAATACAATCAAACATTTCATATTACCACAGAGGGATTACCACAAACATTTTATATTGGAGGCACATGTTCTCAGTATATTGGGGGCACGCATTCTCAGCCGCTACCTTTCGACGTTCTCAGCCTAGCGGCTGTACTAGTGTACTTCCAAAAGATATATTTCAAAAATCAAATAGGGCTTTGTTTAAATGTTCTATATTTTGATATTTTTCTTTAGAATCGAGTAATATAAATTTAGACAAAATCACAATTTTCTATTGTTTATATTACATTTCTAAATGTATAAATGAAGTAAATAGAAATAGTTTTCCTTGCAGCAAAAAGTTTGTGTAGTTAGTAAAAACATGAATAAATAGTTTGTCAATTCATTTACTTAACAAAGAGCATGAATATAGTTGACACACTTTTTTTTTATATATAAATGGCTATATATAGTTTGAAATAATTGGGTTGAGAATTTTTTTCTAAAATATTTATTTTTTTATTTTCAAAATTTGTTAAACAATCTATATTCCATTGTTTTTCAAATAAGTTGAAGTGAATATCAGAGGTTATCCTTTCAAAAATACATTTTACTATATTCCATTGTTTAAACCTTTCGAAAATACATTTTATTTTTCAAATAAGTTAACATGAATATCACAGGTTAACCTTTCAAAAATACATTTTACTAAAAGTCAGTTCGTAAACTATGTTTAAATATAACTCAAGTTCATAAACTATGTTTAAATATAACTCAAAGATAAGAGGGAATATGTAACAAGTACGTATCCTTTCAAAAATGCATTTCTCTAAAAGTTGGTTTAGAAAACCTTTTTAGGCCAAAATATGAACCAAAGATGAAATGATATACCAGCAGTAGTTTGGGTATAAGAAATAGTTAATTTAATTAGCAAAGAGTATGGAGATAATGTTCAGCATATATTTTGGAGTGAAAATGAGTCTATAAACTATAAAAAATGTTTCTTGAAGTAATTAGGATGGAGAGATTTTTGAAGAAAAGTTGTATTAAGGTGATTTATTATTTATTATGCTTCTAACTATTTGTAAAGATAAAAATAAACTTTAGGATGGTCAATACGAATTTTTTGATGAGATCAGATGTGCAAAATTGTGATTAAAGAACAAAGAAAAGGAATAAAGCACCACATAATAGAGACGAATAGAGGGGGAAATGATATTCTTTATTGCTCAATTCATGGAGAAACAAATAAAATTTACAAGAAGCTCCTCACGGGCTTCTACATTTAAACAAGAAATATCTCAAGTATTTATAGGCATACAAAAATCCAAACAATTAAGAAACCTCCATCCAAACGAATGTAATAACAAGGTGTGTGTTGTCACCACCCAACAATCTCCACCTTGACAACAATTTTCTCGATACCTTTCCCAATGAATAATCATCACCTTTCATGCAATCCAAGAGAAGCTAAACACCACCACAAATTCTTTAATAGTATTGGTTGCGTGAACATGTCTGCACAGTTTTCTTCAATATGGACCACTCCACCTTGTCTGAATAAATCATAACCACAGACTAAATCGTTGCAACCATTGTAGGTGATACTCATGCTTCTTAGATACCGAAGCACCCATTTCCATGTTCTTTACCTGGTTTTTCCTTGTGTCCACTGAAAACACCAACTGCAAGTGAAATATTTGAACATTCCATCACATACATCATCCTTCCTACAATACTTTCATAAGGTACATGATACATATAATCCTTTTCTTCTTTTCTACTAGGACATAAACTTGAAGAAAGCTTAAAGTGGAAAGTTAAAAGAGATATTTATCGGTTTCATAGTGTTCATACTAAACCTCATTAGTGTCTTCACCAAAATTTTGTTGTGATAACCACAACTTACCATTTTTCCCATCTCGATGTACTTCTATGCCCAAGATTTTTTTTTTCTACTCCTAGATCCTTTATCAAAATTCCTATCCAACCGAGCCTTTAATCTAGTGATCTCAACCATGCTTTGTTTGCAATATGCATATCATCAACATAACACCAAGATAATGAATATGCCATTGAAACTTTTGAGTAAACATAATGGTTATACTCACTTCTTAAGAAACTTTGACTCGCCATGAAGGAATCACACATATTGTACCATTGCATGGTTACCTTAGGCCATACAATGATTCCCTGGGTTTGAAAAAAAATCTCCCTTCTCAAACCTGAACAACTTCTTATTGTTACTTGTACATATCTATGCTAATGATGATTTTTTGGGTAGTAGGATGATGTAGAAAATAAATTGAGATTCATTCACAAGATCTAAAAACCATGCAAACACACAAGAATGGAAAATAACTCTCTTGTATTCCTTCTCCATCCTAACTATAACTCTATTGTGATACATATAATGAGTTTCTTCTTTTCTACTAGGACATAAAATTGAAGAAAGCTTCCAATGGAAAGCTAAAAGGGATATTTACCGGTTTCATAATATTCATACTAAACCACATTGGTGTCTTCACCAAAATTATGTTGTGATAACCACAACTTACCATTTTTCCCATCTCTATGTACTTCTATGCCCGAGATTTTGTTTTTCTACTCTAGATCCTTCATTAAAATTTATATCCAACTGAGCCTTTAACCTAGTGATCTCAACCATGATTTTCTTGCAACATGCATATCATCAACATAACACCAAGATAATGAATATGCCATTGAAACTTTTGAAGTAAACATAATGATCATACTCACTTCTTAAGAAACTTTGACTCACCATTAAGGAATCACACATCTTGTACCATTGCATGGTTACCTTAGGCCATAGAATGATTTGCTGAGTTTGCAAACAAATCTCCCTTTGCGAACCTGAACAACTTTTGATTGTTACATGTACATATCTTTGCTAATGATGATTTTGTGGGTAGTAGGATAATGTATCCAATAAATTAATATTCATTCACAAGATCTAAAAACCATGAAAACATGCAATAATGAAAAATAGCTCTCTTTTATTCCTTCTCCACCCTAACTATTACAAAGGAAGTTTAGCCCCTTATAACTATTCTCTGAGATTTTTGAAAACAACTAATTTTATGAAATTCTTACATGATTCTAAAACTGACCAATAAATAAGATCTAACTAGAGTGACATTAATTTTCAACTCTCTTTTCTGATTAAGTTCATAAACTAAGAGATGACTAATAATTAGAAATTTTAAAATTCCCGTAAAAAAACTAAAACCCCAATTTGAGGCCTTATATGAAGGAATTTGGCCTCGAAAAAGTGTCAAAAACGATGTCTGATTTCAAGGATTAGATTGGCACGATAGTGAACTCTTCAATATGCAACTCCTTGTAAAATTTTAGCCCAAATGGATAACCGAGTCAAAATTTATGACCCTCGGAAAATCCTTGCATCATTCTCCTCTAGTTTAAAAGAACACAACTCCTGCAAGTTATTGTCTTAAAATTGTTTCCACTTAACGAGATCTAGGTTCAACAAGTCCCCCTTTGTAATCCATGTACTCTCTGTTTGTGCTACGCCTTCCCACTAGACCAGATATCCGTTGTATTGGCCTTGTCGAGTATGAAGGTTATTCTTATCTAAAATATGTCCAGTCTTCTCATTTTTCTTGCTAGAAATGGAATGTTTCCAATCCAGCTTTGCCTCACTGTCACCACCTAGATCATCCCCATGGAAGATATACAAATAAGAAACATTAAACACAAGGAAAATATCGAGATCAACTAGTAAATCGACCTTATAAGCATTGTCGTTGATTTTTTTGAGAATATTGCAAGGACCAATTTTCTCATACTTCAATTTGTGGTAGGTTCATCTAGGAAACCATTCTTTTCATAAATAAATCATCACCAAATCACCTTTATTGAATACCCGATATCATCGATGAGCATATTTTATAATTTTTTTCTATTCATTATTGGCCTGCAATTTTTGTCTCACCTGTTGTTGCAACTGTTGAATGTGTTCTTCAAATGCTTCCCTACAATCATTGATCCTAACCCCAAGTGGTAGTTGCACCAAATCTAGTAAACCCATAGTATTTCTATCATAAACATCCTGAAATAGAGATTTACCTATAAATCAATTCACTTAATTATTGTAAGAAAAATTTGTTTGAGGTAAAGACAAATCCCACAGATTGGGCTTCTCTCCAATAATGCTTCATAACAGGTTTCCCAAACTCTGATTTACTACCTCGGTTTGCCCATCTATTTGGGGGTGATAGGAACTGTTGAACTGTAATTCAGTCCCCAGTTTCTTCCATAAATTCCTCCAAAAATAACCCAAGAATCGAGTATCTCTATCAGAGGTAATAGTTTTTGGAAACCCGTGTAATCTAACAACTTCTGGAAAAAAAAATCTTCCACCCTAATGCACCACTAGTTTTCTTGCAAGCAATGAAATGAGCTATTTTAGAGAACCTATCAACAACCACAAAAATAGAATTATTACCTCATTGTAAGTTTGGGAGCCCCAACATAAAATCCATGCTCAGATCTCTCCATGGGCCTGTGGGCACTAATAATGGAATATACAACTCTTTTTTTTGTGAGTATCCTTTAGCCATTTGGAAAATACCACACCGTGCCACATACCTGGTTATATCCTTTTTCATCTTCGACTAGTAATACATATCTTCGATTAAGGATAGTGTCTTATCCTTTCCAAAATGTCTTGTCAAACCACTATTGTGAAGGTCTCTGATAATATTTTCCCTCATTGAACCAATTGGAATGCATAGTTGTTTTCCTTTGAAGAGGTAGCCATCTTGCAGAAAATATTCACCCTGATTAAGATCCATGTTCCCAACAACTAGATTCTTCAACTGTTCCACAATCTCCTAAAAATCATTAGTAGATGCATAGATATCCTTAATGCACCAAACCCAATTACTTGATTTTACATGGTTGTCAAAATAACAATGCACCGACTCAAAGTATCTGTAACTTGATTCCATCATCCTAATGTGTGCTTCAAAACAAAGGTGTATCCTTGTAATAAAGAGACCTATTTTTCACGTCTACTGTTCAATTTATTTTCGGTGTTTGCATATTTTAACGCAATGTGATCGATAAATAACACAAACTCTTTCAACACTAAATAATGCCTCCAATTTCGCAATTCTTGCACAATTGCATAAAATTATATATCATGTATGGAGTAGTTCTTTCTTACCTCATTCAAGTTTTCACTAAAGAACGCAATTGTTCTACTTGCTTGTCTAAGAAAAGCTCCAATTCCTACATGTGAAACATCACAATATACCTCAAACACTTTATCAAAATATGGTAAGGCTAATATGGGTGCCTCGATTACCTTCTTCTTTAGAAACTTAAAACGTTCCTCAGCTTCATTGGTCCACATGAATGTCTTGCGTTTGGTGCAATCTGTTATGGGTGCTACAATATTACTAAAATTTCGGTAAAAGGTAGTCATCCCATGAAAACTTCTTACCATTGTTATTCTCCTAGGACTAAGCCACTCCAAAATTTCTTTGACCTTCTCTAAATCCATCTTGACTCCTTTTTCCAAGATGAAAAAACACAAACATACCAAACTTTCTTGCAAGAACCTACATTTCTTCAATTTTGCATAAAGTTGATGTTTTCTCAATGCATCCAATATAATTTTTAAATGTTGCAAGTGATCTTCTTTATTGTTACTGAAAAATAGGATGTCATCAAAATAAATGACAACAAACTTACCAATATAAGGTCAAAGCACAGTATTCATCAACCGAATGAAAGTACTAGGTGCAATGGAAAACCCAAATGGCATCACCATCCATTCATATAGTCCATCCATGGTCTTGAAGAAAGTTTTCCATTCATCCCCTTCATGAATTTGGATTTGGTTGTATCCACTTCACAAACAAATATTACTAAAATATTTAGCTCAGGCTAGCACATCCATCATTTCATCCAAGCGTGGTATCGGAAACCGATATTTGATGGTAATTTATTTATTACTCTGTTATCTATGCACATCCTCGTATTATCCTTTTCTGGAGTCAACAGTGTTGGTACAACATAGGGACTCATACTTTCTCTTACCAATCATTTATTTATAAGTTATGTCACTTTCCGGTTGAGCTCTGTATGTTGTGTAGGACTCATCCTATAGACTTCCTGATTAGGTAAATATGATTCTGGGATTAGATCAATGTGATGTTGAATATCCCTCTTTGGTGGAATACCATCATGTAGTTCATTAGGGATAACATCAACATATTCTTCTAGTAACTTGGTCACTTCAGTAGGAATTGGTACATCTTCCATGGCTCCTTTTTGCACTATTAATGCAGTAGAAGAATCTCGTTTCCTTTGTTTCCTTAACAAACTCTCTTTCTGACAACATATTCTCATTTTTTCCCTCATCCTCAAGGGGCAATAAGATGAATTTTGATCCATCCTTCCAAAAGGTGTAGGTATTCTTTCCTCTATCATGCATGACTATTTTTTCATATTGCCAAGGCCTCCCCAATAATAGATGGCACACATCCATTGGAATGTCATCACACCATACTTCATCTTTATAGGTCTTATTTATGGAAAACTCGATCAAACATTTTTTTATTAATGGTGACTTCATTCCCCTTTTTGAACCATGCAATTCGTTAAGGATGGGGATGCATTTCACAACATAATTTCAACTTATCTACCATCATTTTGGAAACCATATTCTCATAACTTCCACTATCAACAATAACTTGACATACCTTTCCCCTAAAAGTGCATCTAGGTCGAAAAATATTTGTCTTAAGAAAAGAATATTCATTTCCCTTACTTTTCCTTTGCTCTTTTTTTTGGGAATCACCATTGACCTTTGTGTCGTGAGACTCTCCCCCATATGAGGAGGGACTTCAGATTCAAATCCTTCTTCTTCATTCTCAGTTGGACCAAATTCAAGAAAGGTTGTTGTCCTTGCTTCATCTCTTTCATGTTATAATTTGGGCATTCAAATGCTCGATGACCCTCTACACCACACCTGAAACACGCATAAGGTCCTCCTCTGCCACCACTGTAACCTCTACCCCTCTGAAATCCTCTTTCTCGTGGTTGATTGAGGTTACCTTTTCGAGTGTCTTATTCTTTCTCAACTCCTTGGGATGATCCGCCTCTGCCATAGTTAAAACCACCCCGTGAGGCAGATTATGTACCCCTCCTTGCTTCTCTATTCCTTTGAGAAATTTGTCGGTTTTTATGTTCCTCGACATTTAAGGCTAATTGGTATGCCTCTTCCATGCTGTGAACCCTATGCATGTTCATTTCATCTTGAATAGAAAATTTTAAACAATTCCCATAACTTGCATCTTGTTGCTCATCAATTTCCCGGTGATCCATGCAAATGGACAAATGATAAAACTCATTTGTGAGTTCCTCCAGAGTGGATAGGTTTTTCTTCAAGTTCTAAAATCTACAAAAAAGGGTTTGGGAATATTCTAGAGCAAAAACATTTTCTCGCAATTTTTTTCCATCTCGCTCCAGGTCCTAATTGTTTCTTTTCCTTTTTTTTCTCTGGTGCTTTTCACATGATCCCACTAGATCATGGCGTTACCCTTCAACTTGGTGCATGCAAATTTCACATTCTTTTCCTCTAGATTGAAAAACAAATTCATGGCGTTCAACCAATCTATTAACTCCTTTGGTTTAATATTTCCTACATATTCTGAAACTTCTATCTTGATCCTATCATTTTTCCCTTCTAGAGCCCTGAGCATCCTTTCTTCAAAAGTCATGCACTCTAATTGTTCTTCTTCATATTATGTATTTTGATCTACATCTCCATGGTTTGTCTCCTCATAAAACACTTCTCTTTGTATTATTCTCTGACTAGCCAACATGTTTGTAATATATGCTACTTTCCTTTGGAAGTTTTTCATATCTCTATGCATTTGAGCAAGACCTTCCCTTCCTCTTCCTCTCCCAACCATCTCTGTTCTTTGATACCAGATGATGTAGTCAGTAAACTGAGATTCATTCACAATATCTAAAAGCCAGGAAAACACATGAGAATGGAAAATAAATCTCTTTTATTCCTTCTCCATCCTAGTTGTTACAAAGGAATTTCAACCCCTTATAACTACTATCTTATATTTTTGAAAACAACTAATTTTAGAAAAAAAAAACTAATTTTAGAAAAACAACTAATTTTAGGAAATTCTCACATGACTCTAAAATTGACCAATAACTAAGAGCTAACTAGAGTGACACAATTTGTCAACTCGTTTTTCTAATTAAGTTCATAAACTAAGAGATAACTAATAATTAAAAATTTAAAAATTCTCATAAAAACACTAAAACCCCAATTTGAGGCCTTATATGAAGGAATTTGGCCCCGAAAAAGTGTTGAAATGATGTTCGATATGAAGGATCAGATTGACACGACATTGAACTCTTCGAGACACAACTCCCTATAAAATTTCAGCCCAAATGGATAACCGAGTCAAAACTATGACCCTCAGAAAATCTTTGCATCATAGGATCCCACAATATGCATCCCTTATCTCCATCACTATAACCAATTGTTAAATACCTGAATAGATATGAATACAAAATCACCACAATAGATATAGAAGAACAATATTAAAAATCTCTTTTATTACTATCAAACCCTTAGGGTAGAGCAACACCATACAATGGATCCTATTATGGAAGGGATACTCTCTTGTTCACTTGCCTCTTCGAGGGGGCATCCTCCTAATGAGCTTCAACTCCAAATACAATACTTCTCTTCATGTCCTCTTACATTGCTTGAACACCTTTATATAGTGCTACCATCACCTAAGAACATTCTAGATGAGGAATCTTCTAGAAGTAGAACTTTATAAGAAGTCCTCTAACTACTCATTTAATATAGCTAACTACCATAGTGGACCTTATTTAATAATATAGTGGACCTAGTCCACCTTACATTGAATGGCCTCCACTATTATCATTATGGGCGCTCTGGGTGCCCCCACTACCTCTCTAGCTACCTAACATTCCATACCTATTATGAAAGCGTTGTCCTCAACGCTTGATGTACAACCATATATCAGGGTCCCATGGATAAGTGTGGAACATAGTGTTGAAGTAGACTAGAGAACCAGGGCCCCATTGAGAAATCAAAGCCACCATGCTGAAGTCGTTCAACCGTCATTGTAAACCATGGTCTCATGTCCAAGTTCTCATGTGAACTCCACATGAAAGATATCGACACCCAATAACCAATTGAAAATGATGCTCCCAATACCGACACATATCATGTGGATCCAAATAAGAATATCCATCCACATAGTGGGAAAGGGTCAAAGTTGAATCTAAAAGGAACAATACCATTGTAGAATATGCAGGTTGGACGCTGGTAATCATAACTATATCCTGATGTGAGACATTGATGTTTTCTACAGAAGGTGGAGTAGAGTCATCAAATAAAATATGGAAGTGGTTGTCATCCCAGAAATGACAACTATCCATATACCAATCATCGCAATTGACCTCAAAATCATACCAAGCATATATTTCTTCATTATATTCATCCCCGAGGTTCGCCATAATAAATATCTCCTGCAGGCTATCCAATGAATCTTGAATACTATGAAAACTATCTTTGAGGTCGTATGTGAAGCCTTTTACAAAGTCATCCAATATGTCATTCAATTTGTCAAACAATTGGGCTTTGAATGCTTTAGTAATTTGTAGAATTTCTTTGAGGGTTTGAGAAGAAATATCCATATGAGCACCCTATGAAAATTTATGAACTCTGCAGTCCTGCTGCCTTCACGAAAAACATAAAAAAATAGAACAATAAATTACGATAGAAAATCACAGTTTTGTTTTCCGGAAAAACCCTGACAAACTATTGAATTTAAAATGTTCATAACTTCACTTGTTAAGATCCCGAATAGATCTACAAATATAATCACCACAAATAATTAATATAAACTATATCCATAGAGCAATATAGAAGAAACTACACTTTATTATTACCAAACCCTTGAGGTAGGGAAACACCATACAATGGATCCTATTATGGAAGGGATTCTCTTTTGTTCACTTGCCTCTTCGAGGGAGCATCCTCCTATTGAGCTATATCTCACAATACAATAATTCTATTCATATCTCATTACATTGCTTGAAACTCTTTATATAACACTACCATCACCTAAGAACATTCTAGAGGAGGAATATTCTAGAAGTAGAACCTTCTAAGAAGTCCTCTTACATTTATTATATCTAACTACTCATTTATTATATCTAACTACCATAGTGGGCCTTATTTAATAATATAATGGACCTAGTCCACCTTACATTGAATTAACTCCACTATTATCACTATGGGTCCTCTGGCCCCCCACTACTACCTCTCTAGCTACCTAACATTCCATCCCCCTTATGAAAGCGTTGTCCTCAACGCTTGATGTACAACCATATACCAAGGTCCCATGGATAATTGTGGACCATAATGTTGAAGAAGACTAGAGAACCAAGGTCTCATGTAGAAAGGAAACCCATCATGCTGAAGTAGTCCATCCATCATTGTAAACTCAGGTCCCATGTCCAAGTGGTCATGTGAACTCCATGTGGAAAATTTTGGAACCCAATAACCAACTCAAAATGATGCTCCAAAGATTGACACCTGTCATGTGGATCCAAATAAGAAGATCCATCCACATAATGGAAAAGGGTCGTAGCAGAATCTGGAAGGAATAACACCATTGTAGAATATGCAGGATGGACACTGGTAATAATCATTGGCTCTCTATTTGTCACATTGATGCTCTCTACAGAAGGTGGATTAGAGTCATCAAATAAAATATGAAAGTGGTTGTCATCCAAGAAATGACAACTATCCATATACCAATAATCACAATCGGCCTCAAAATCATACCAAGAATATATTTCTTGATTATATTCATCCTTGAGGTCCTCCATAAGAAATCTCTCCTGCATGATATCCAATGAATCTTGAATACTACAAAAACTATCATTGAGGCCGTCTGTGAGGCCATCTACAATGTCATCCAATCTGTCATCCAATGTGTCAAACAATTGGGCTTTGAATGCTTCAATAATCTGTAGAATTTATTTGAGGGTTTGAGAAGAAATAGCCATATGAGCACCCTATGAAAATTTATGAGTTCTACAGTCTCATTGTTGTCATGAAAAACTCCAAAAAATAGAACAAAAAATTACAACAAAAAATTGTGGCTTTTTCCGAAAAAACCCTGAAAAACTGTTGAATTTAAAATGCTCATAACTTCACTTCCTCGACTCCATTTCAGATGATTTGTTTTTTGAAATTGGGTGAAATTGTGAGAGGAACTCAGATATGTAATTTTTTGGGGCAAATTCGGCCTCCTGCTGGTACAAAAATTAAAAAAAAATCGCATCGTCATCTGTGGAAAAAAAACCCTGGAAATTGCAGATTTTAAAACTTCAATATCTTGAATTCCCGGACTCTATTTCGGACAATTTTTTTTTCAACTTTGGTGTTTTTCTGATAGAAAATCAGATATACAACCTGTTTCTACAAATTTTTCATAGAAATATACCGAAAGTTTCTGGAATGTCGCGACCCTCTTTTTTCTTCTCTGAAAAAACAAATCTGCAAAAATACAAAATATTTGCTCACAATGTCTACCAAGGAAAGTGATATGATACCACTTGTTAAATACTTGAATAGATATGAGTACAAAATCACCACAATATATATATAAGAACAATATGAAAAATCTATTTTATTACTATCAAACCCTCAGGGTAGGGCAACACCATACAATGGATCCTATTATGGAAGGGATCCTCTCCTGTTCACTTGTTTCTTCAAGGGGGCATCCTCCTAATGAGCTTCAACTCCAAATACAATACTTTTCTTCATGTCCTCTTACATTTCTTGAACACCTTGATATAGTGCTACCATCACCTATAAACATTCTAGAGGGGGAATCTTATAGAAGTAGAACCTTCTAAGAAGTCCTCTAACTACTCATTTTTTATATTTAACTACCATAGTGGGCCTTATTTAATAATATAGTGGACCTAGTCCACCTTACATTGAATGTCCTCCACTATTATCATTATGGGCCCTCTTCTCCCCCC
>ML835514.1:0-28785 GCA_009831015.1 Picea engelmannii | reverse complement strand
CCAAAATCTCCTCAAAGTCAGGGTATCCAAGAATACTACACGCTCCCCCCTATCACCTAGGTCTACGTCTAGACTTTACTAGTAAAATTTTAAACTCGAGGTACACATGCCTAACCAGGTATTACAATCATATACTCATTTACATGTAATCAAAAAAGAATTGCTAACTCCACCTCGAACTTTTCTTTAGAAACCTTCGCCTTGTCATCTCAGTGGGAAACCAAGTCCTCTTCCTCACACCGAAGCTCCCAACTATGAAAAACATCCTCTCACACTCCATGAGCTTGACCTCGAGATCATCACCATATCCATTGATATTTCTGCTACATCCAATGCCACCTTATACATCATTGTACCCCTCAGGTCCAGATAGAATACTTCGCTTGGGAAAACACGCATAGATACGAGGATGAAATTGCACACAAAATACCCTCTGTCTCATCTGTCAATTCTTGTCAATACCATGGCCATTGCTTTGACCAAGACTCATAGCCTATGATGCCCAAGTCTTCACCACCACTGATAGCAAGAGAAACATCATTAGCACTTGTACCCACAAAACAAAAGGGAAATCCCAAGACTAGAAAGACCAATAATATCATGGGGTGACACATGGGTGGGTGAATAATATGCAATTAGTAAATAAAGAAATTAGTATCATGCATGATATGAACAAATAGCAAGAGCTTCAAAGGCTATATAAAAAAGAAGATTGAGTTTGACAGCTCACCTTTTACTTGTTGGATGTTTTTCATAATGTTCATATTTTTCTTAGTGAGTTTGTGTTAAGTTTTATCTCAATATTTATATTTGTACTTTAGAGGTGGGAACCTCATATTCTCTAAAAACTCTACATAATTTGATTTACAAGTTTTGTTCTTTCTCTATACAAACCATTGCATCTTGGGCCCTAGGAAAAAGAGTACCATTTGGGAGTAGGTTGATGTTCAATTGTTAAGATAAGTATATATTTGGAAAAATGAAAATTCAAGATAACACTTGGGTAAAACTTGGAATTATAAAAAAATAAGGAAGGATATTCAACATCATAAAAAGGTATGGAAAAATGTATTTATAAATATGTAGCTTGTAATTTGAATTATTTTTTATTTTTATTTTTTTAATTGTGAATTAAATATTGCACAAGATAGTTATAAAACTTTAATATAGTTTAAAACATATATTTCAAGTTGGTTAAAGACCTTATATTTAATCATGACTTATAAGACTATTTTTAGGCAACCTTCTTAAATTTTCTCATAAAATAGAGACACTTTCTCCTTTCTTAAGCACATAAGTAGGCACGTGCATTTTTCCTTCATTAAGGGCATGCGTACAATCTATTTTCCTCAAGGAAACAAGTAGGTATGTCGTGTAGCATGTTTTTAAGCTCAAAACTTGGATTTTGAGGAGTTTTTAAGTGGTGAATTTTTTGGGTTTGGAGTTTTTAAGTGGGAATTTTTTAAGGGTTTTGTCTTTGAGAATGAGGAACTAATATATGTATGTTTGTTTAAGTAGTGTTTTATTAAGTGTGTTAAGAATTTTTATGATTGATTAATGTTTTATGATTGATTAATGGTTTATTATTTAATTAGGGATGATTTTAAGGATGGAAATTTATTTTAAAATGTAGAAACCTTTGCCAATATTACTAATCCTTCATATGCCAACTATAAATGTTTGGCGATTTTTTTGTAAAAATATTCAAATTTCTAAGGATTTTATATAGTTTTTATAAAATTTTGGCGATTTTTAAGGTTAAATAATTTTATCCTATATAATTTGGGTGAATCATTTTTAAAATAGTGAATCTCATTTTTGGAAAAACCATGGAAAATTAGCCCAGGAGTGAAATTTAGCGCCTAAAATCATCCATGCATTTAATCTAGAAGAAACCTCAAAGTAAATAAAATCTTGGGAATTAGTCATTTAGGTCTTGTAATTTATCTAGTTGAATAAGGTATTTGATTTTTACATGTTTAAATAAAGTCTACATGAATATTATTATTATGATGTAATCTCTTACCAAATTTAAAATGAATGATTGAAGGGTAGATATAATTGAGTAGATACATATGATTGAATTTCTTCATAACCTTGATTCATTAATCCAAATTGAACAACTAGTAAAAATGATATAGAACATTTTTATGTCACTTGAGTACTTATTAGGTTTGAAAAAGAAATCTATTATATGCATTCCTAATTGAATTGTGTTCATATGAATTAATCCTATAAGGAGGGACCTTCAACTAAAGGAATATCTTCAAGAAGAGTGCGAGAACAAGTCTCTTTTTAAACATTAAATACAAAATTGTATTTAAAAATTTATATGCAATTTGTAATTGAATTTAATGGGTTGAGTGATCTACGTATAAGGGTTAAAGGTTGATTGTATATGGTCATTTAAGGGAAAATTTGTTTTATTATTTAGAATGAGTTGTTATAAAAGAAAATTAAAGATTTTATATCAACAAAGTATAAATTTATGTATTTAGTAAAATTGTTTCATTTTGCATGCATGCGAAAAATTAAGTATAATAAATACATTCTTGAAATTTTAGCATTGAAAAATGATCAAATGCATTGATGTAATAGTGTAAATTAAAATTTATATTTTAAAAGCATCAAAATTAATCTTTATCAAATTGTGAAATTTTTAGTGAAAATATTTACTATATGTATATATGCATATTTTAGCATTGAAAAATTATCAAATACATTAATATAATAGTATAAATTCAAGTTTATATTTAAAAACATCATTATTAATATTACCAAATTGTGAAATGTTTAGTGAAAATATTTACTATATACAATTTATAGTGCAAGCATTTACTATACATATTTATATATGCATATTCCCTTTTCTTATTTTAAAAGTTATTAGTTCTAGTGAGAAAAATTACAAACCCACTTAGTATCTTACATGCACACCCCTAAATACCCAATATACACATACTTCATACTTCAACTATGCATGAACACTACAACATCCTAATACACTTCTCATATGTCTATACACTCAACATCCAAATTCATGCACCAAAACTGCCAACTATCATTAAGATCATTAAACTTATGTGCCAGCAATAACACATGACATGTGAGGAGACAAAAAAGTATTTATAGAAGCAAACTATCTCCAACGAGTGATTGGAGACTCTTGTAACTAAAGTTATCACTATGTATTACATGTATAATACATAATGCAATGCATAGGATATAAAGTAGAGATCCTTTTTATTTTCTCGCTTAAAATTTTTCATAAAGCATTGTAAAGACAACATTTACATTCACATAAATATAATAAAAAAATTATTTTTTGTGTATTCATTATTTGTTTAAATTTGATTTTTTAAGAAAAATAATAAAGTAGTAAAAGTGTATGCCTCATCACATCAAGGTAAGTTAGAGATGTTACTTAGAAAAGGTTAATCTATATTACGTTCATATAAATATAATAAAAAAATTATTTTGTGTATTCATTATTTGTTTAAATTTGATTTTTTAAGAAAAATAATAAAATAGTAAAAGTGTATACCTCATCACATCATGGTAAGTTAGAGATGTTATCTAGGGAAGGTTAATCTATATTGTTTTGTTGATGATAGTTGCCAAGTATATTAAAATAATATAGAGTTAAGAGACGATGCTTAAAAATAATAATTGAATGTTTAGACTCTTACACATAATAAATGATATAGTGTCAAAACGTTTAAATTTATATCATATTTTATTTAGAATAATTTATAGCTTATTAAATATGTTGTTGAATTTTTTTAATATATTGAATAATAAATTTAGAAATGAAAAAATAATTAAATTATATATTTCATAATAATAATAATAATTGTCAATTGGGTTTAGCTTGAGTGGTCAAAAGGAAAAGTTGTTTACTCCCCTACATGTGTTTTCCCCATCTAGGTTCAATTCTCGCAAGTGACATATTGAGATCTTAATGAATATATTGTTGTAACGTCTGTTAGTGCTAGAAGATGCTCTCTGACTGCTGGGAGGGCATGCCTAGCACATGTTAGTTGTTGCAATGGTTGAGAAAAATGAATGGATTAGGTGGATCAAGAGGGATGAGAAGGCAAAAGTTTCTGGAAGAAGAAATCATGCTCAAATTGTTATGAGGAAAATCTCTCTATGGCTAGGGGCAAACCACAACAAACGAAAATGACTGTAGAAATCAACTCTAATATCAAGCATGCTATATAAACAAATATGTTATCAAGGCAAGATAAAGGCCTACCTCGTCGAGACGTTCAATGAAGTTCATTGTTGAGCACTCGACTCAAAGCAATACACCTGCAACTAGTCCTCAACAACCAAGAAACGCAAACATATGGTGATAATATATTATGTTATCACATTTAATAGCATAATCCATCAACATTCATAACAAATACGTCGATGGAATAACAATTCAAATATTCGCAAGATATTAATCGGACGAGAAAAGAGTATTTATATTAAAATGTAATCAGGAGAACTGAATGAATTACAAACTTCTGTGTCAACATGGTTCAGAACCGAGAAACTAAGTTCCTTCTAGTTGGGTCTCCACCACTTCAATCCTCCACCAAAGGTAAGCTCATATAAGAGAGACATTGAGGTTCTCAATCAAGTAGGGAAGAGCTTGGGGGCTAAACAATGTGTTTAAACTTAAAGGACAAAGGGATGCAGACTCAATATGAAGTGAATAATTTCTCTAGAGTAACTTTTTTCTCAAAGTTTAATTCTTCTCCTTTTTTCCATAGCTTGGATTTGGCCCATTTGTAACCTTCAAGTGTAACTGAAGGTTCAAGTTGGAATGTTTCCAGTATATGGAAGGTCAAGGATCATGGATCTCGTGACGTGACATGGAGACCCGACGCCATTTTTTAATTTTGGGCACAAATGTCAATGTACGTGGGTTGTAGTGGTGCAACCTGCGTATACACATGCTTCACTATAGGTATGGTGTGTATATGTGGAAAAATGATGTTTTTATCTCTGGGATTTACAAAAAGGGACTTCAAGTCTGCATAGGGAAATGGAAAAAGGCCTTTTGTGCAAGTTTTCATAGGGTGAGACAAATCTTTCTATAACAGATGTCACCTAATGTGTGAGGTTGGAGGAGTATATGCGATGGATGAAATACATTATAAGACCCAGAAGTGGAGTAATGGGGACCCAGCTGGAAGAACTAGTTTCTCATTACAATCTGTATTGACTTTGCACACATGGCTGCCAATTTGAATTACACTATCGATCCATGTCAAAATATACCAAACAATTGTCCATGGCCATGAATAGGAAATACAAAGGTGGCTACATGCCAAAGGCTATCACAGTCACGAACAAGGCCCAGTAAACCAGTCTCAAAATAAATCTGAAGTTATATGTATACCATGGAGTACAATCTGATCTCCCATGATCACTGAAGTCACATAGGTACTGTTCCAATGAAAGGTAGAAACAACTCAGGGAAGTTGTGACTATAATCTGATGTCTTCAAGTCTTTTACACAATCTGCCAAAGGTGCAAGTCTACATCGTGTGGATAAAGGAGTTGAGGTAGAACAAAATGAGACTTCATTTGATTACCGGTCATTAAGGTATACCGTTAACAAATGTGAGACAACCTACCAATGATGAAAGTAGGTATCAAGGCACCGAGGACATTCTTACAAGTGTGAATAAAGGAGTCGGGGTCGAACAATTGAAGAATCCATCGATCGGGATAAATTGATGTATTCCCAACTATGGATGGCGAGAGAACCTACCACTAATGACTATAAGCCTATAGGTACTCATAGGACTCTAAGTCTCATCTCCAAAATAGATGAGTTGAAGTCGATGGAAGGAGACCCGCTAAAAGGAGAGCATGAAGGCATCTCTCATTATTCAACATGAGGTACAAAGCAGGAGCTTGATGATTTGGAGGAAAACAGATGAAGAACATGTTCACGAACCAATGACCCTGTGCATATTTCGCATGTGACAGATGCAAGTGGTACACGAAAAAGACCCTTTGAATAGCATCCAATAAGAAAAGTTGTTGACAAAGGTGAGGAAACCACCAATAGGGCTAATGGAATCCAGGAAACTGCACAAATCCCAATGTGTGAATACATGTATTTTTGTTGAACATAAGGGAAACCACCCAGTCAACGACTAATGATGAAATGTCGACTGCTAGGTTCAAGGTTACCTACCAATGAGGAAAGTAGGACTAGGGTGCACAATAGGACTACAACTTCATGTGATTCTGAGATAGACTGAGTGTATGGTGGACATGTAAAGTCAAGAGTTCTAATGAATGGCTGACACAGGTTGATAGACATCCTTTGAACAAGGGCATGAGACATATGGAAGACTATGGCAACATAGACTCAATGATGAAAATTTGAGATGCAGGAGGAATCAATCAAACTCTCCATAGGGACTAGAAGAGTAACTAGTCGGGGGAGTAAACTATCTATAACGAGCTCAGCTTCCTAAGGTCATGCTAAACCCAAAATTTTGATGACAAGTGGATTCAAATATTTTGTGCTTTGTTAAAAGGAGACATGACTACTGCCAATATAAGATAATATTCCCTTCCTGCCCGTCTTTTTTTTGTTTTTTCATATTCAAATGAATGTTATGATACAAAGGAGGAAACAAGTGTCATAATTAAGAAAAACTAGTTTCAGCAGTGGAACATACCTATGCTCAATGCAAGGAGGTGCATGCGGGAGATGGACACTTGGGGGAATGTTTACTCCTGGGTATAGGGTGTCAAGCTACAAAGGATATAAACAAGGATCTGCTTGGTTGAGGATGCAAACTACTGAGGTGAATGACATATAACACAAAAGTGAGAACCGGAAATAGGCTCAATACTGCAAGCAAGGGCATGAGATGCAATTACAACTTAATGCCAAAAAATGTCATTTTTCGTAATCTTAGTCTACTTGGTTTGAAAAAGGGATAAACTTGCACCAAATAGACGTCCTTTCAAATACAATTTATGAGTGTGAAAGATAGAATTTCACTTGGCAATCTTTTCTCTTTTTAAAAATGAGTCGGAAAAGAGATTAACCAAGACTCACGATCTTTCAAATCTAATTAACAAGTGTTAAAGAGAAAAATTCACTCGACAATATTTTCTCTTTTTAGATGAGTCAGAAAAGAGCTTAACTCGGACTCATTGAGGGGTTTCTAGGAGACATGTCATGGGGGAGGCCAAGGTTCTCGTGCAGGATTTCTTTGAAAGGTCAGCAACTAACGAATAGATAACACAAGCCTGGTAAAACCCAAAGATCTCCAAGTCGAGGAGGATATAGTGCTAGCATAGGTTGCCTTCTCCATGATATATGGGATAACATATCTTACTTGAAAGGGATAGGAAGAGGAATTGGATACCCCACAAGACCATCCCAGTCAAAGGGAATCTCTCTAGGACTTGGAGGGAGAGAACTCAGGAAGATAAAAACTCTCTCTTGTTCATAAAGCGCAATATTATAAATTCTAATGACATGGTTGAAGGATGCATCACCCTGCAAAAGAAGCGTTGGATTGACTGGAGATTGCATCGGTACGACCATTTCTTCAACCATTGGTTGAATAGGATACGTGACAGCAAGGCCAGGAGACGCATCACCCTTAGAAATGGGAGCGTGGTGAGGTGATGATTGCATTGGCATGACTGTCATGTCAATCAAAGGAGAAACAAAGTGTTTGGAAAGAAAAGATGTCTCAGAACCTGAAGGGCCCCTAGGTGAGGACCACGCTTCTCGTATCCCAGAAGTAGCAGGACACAAATGAGTAAGGTGATCTCCTTCGCAAATCCTACAAAGGAACTTGGGATTACGTCTTATGCATCTAGGCTTCTCATTCGTATGAATTCCACCAACATCATTCACAATGGTTGGCGATATGCTCTTAGCATGACTCGAAGAGGTTGGAGATGTGATGTCAGGAATACTTATGGCGACTAGAGTCATGCCCCCAGCATGACTTGCAACGACTATTTGTTGGTCTTCAACATGGCATGTAGAGGTTGTCGACCAATCCCCAACATGATTAGCAGAGGTTGGTGATGAAATTCTAGTATGACTTGCAGTGAATGGACTAGTGGTGGCGGTGGGTTGTGGCATTTGAGACCAAGGTTCCGGGAAAGATTGGTTTTGGGAAATTGCAGGCCAAGAAGGGTTCTGGTATACACCATGGCCTTATCCAACAGGATAGTATCCTCCTCTATACTGATCCATAAAGAGGTTTAAGGGCATTGACATCGAGGAAGCTTCTTGCAAAGAGAAAGTGACATGATTGGGGTTACTCATGTGAGGATATATGTTTCCCCTAAACGAGGAAACTTTGTGAAGGGGTTTGCCCATACTATAAAAATAACTTCCCCCCGGATGAAACACTAGAGGAAAGACGAAGGTCTTCCATTGGAAAAGTGTTCGTAGGAACTGACATAGTGGAAGAAGAAAGGTGGATGAAGTGTAATAAGTATAATGACTACCCATTTGAGTACTTGCTCCTGGAAAAGTGGATTCATAGGAAGTAATATTCCAACCTCCTACCGTAAGATTTGTTTGAGGGATATGACTCCCACCAAACAGAGAGAGAGAATAAGGAAGAAAGACAGAGGGTGGCAAGTGTGAAGACATGTCTGGAATACCATGAGAAAAATTATTAGAGACCCAAGGCATTGACTGAGTATCATAATTCTGCATACCATTATGAAACACAGATGGATTCATCCCCATGAAATGAGTGAATGTCATCGGGGAGATAGCAGTAAATGAGGGTGCCAAAGGAACTCCACTGTCCATGATAATGAAAACTCGCGTCATAATATAAAATCCTAAGGTCAACTAATAATCAAAGAGCACACCAAAATAAAATCAAAAGGACAATATGCATGCAAATAGGATAAAGTGGTTGAAAGGGGCCTCCCTCTCTAAAGTAGGTATGCCTCACCCAAGAGGGGCATGAGACACCTTTTCTAAAGATCGAAGGTATCATAATCAATTATAAGGGCCCTCATGGGCTTAACAACCAGTCAGTCTGATCCCCCCGGAGAGGTAATCCTACATAAAGGTTGTGTGCTATCCGACCCTTATCTAACCCAAGGTACCTGCAGAATAACCCCTGCAAGTAACCTATGTGGTACCTAATTCAAGAAACTAAGCAATCATGATATAGCCTATGCACAGGAGAATAGTCGTAAGTTAGGTCCACCGTATGGGCAGGGTAACAAATCCTAAAACCTTGAAAGCACCACCTACCATAGAGGTAAGGGTACTGGCAAGATCCCCATATACGAATAGATCCCTAGAAATATATCTGACGCTAAGAAGGTATTGGGGGGATATCCCTTCAACCAACCTCACGTAACCTCATGCTTAACTCTAGTGTAAGAGGAGCCTCCTGATATTACTGATTATACAATGGATTTCTCCACTCCCTTAGTTAGACACATATGTTGATTTAATAGCCTTGGAGATGTTTATTGACAAAATCCTATTCCAAGGCATTAAATCCTAAGCTAGTTTGTGCACCCTAGAAAAATAAAATCGTTACTAATCAATTTTAAATTATAGTGTTACTTTTAGTGTCCTTTCTTACTCAAAAAGGTGTGGTTGTGAAACTAGTGATGTTATGACTCAACAAGTAAAATAAATGAATATGAATACAATGCAAAGTCCTAACTTCAATTCCCAATAAATGATATGATTTTCAAAATGAAATTCTCAATTCAGTTCTGCAATTCTAAATAAAATGCAATCTTTCTTTACAGTACTAAGATATACGATAAAGAATCAAAATGCCAACAATGTAAAATGCCTAATATTTTTGTATTTTCAATATAAGAGAATGAAAATGAAAGGACTGAACAACATCTTGATATAAAAACTCTATTGTGTGTAAACAGAGAAAAACCAAGTAGGATATCAAGAAGAAAAACACCAGGCCCAAGATGCAAGGACAATCAAATGAAAAGGATTATGAGAAAGGGACCGCCCAAAAATTCAACCAAAGAAAGGTTTCTCGTCATTCCATAGACACTTAATAGTCATAACAGAGACCCAAGAAGACTCAAGAATCATCAAAAACTACCCAACAACCATCAAACCCAACAACCAAGAAACAAAGGGTGATGTACATGACTGTTCAGGATAAAAGCATGTATATACGCTTCTTGTAGAAGGACAACACACATATGTATGCGATTTTCAGGAAACAAAACCCACGTATATGTGTTAAAACATAGTGAGGCTAAGGAGAAGGCTAAGAAACTCAGACTTAGAGTGAACAGAGGCTATCAAGAAATCATACGACAAGAAACTCCATATAAATGATATCAATCTAAGGAAAAAACACTCCAAACCCCGAAAAAGAAGATTATTTCCCCAGTATGGTCGTCAATTCTGTTACGAGGAAAATCTCTCTATGTCTAGGGGAAAACCACAACAGATGGAAATGACTACAGAAATCAACTCTAATCTCAAGTATGATATATAAAAAAATATGCTAGCAAGACAAGATAAAATATCTACCTCATCCAGATGTTCGATGAAGTCCACTGTTGAGCACTCGACTCAAAGCAATACACCTGCAACTAGTCCTTAATAACCAAGAAACACAAGCATATGGTGATAATATATGATGGTAGGACATTTAATAGAATAATCCATCAACATTCATAACAAATACGCCCATGGAATAACAATTCAAATATTCGCAAGATATTAATTGGACGAGAAAAGTGTATTTCTATTAAAATGTAATCAGTAGAAGTGAATGAATTACAAACTTCCATGTCGGCACGGTTTGGAACCGAGAAACTAATTTTCTTCCAACTGGGCCTCGACCACTTCAATCCTCGACCAAAGTCAAGCTCATATAAGAGAGACAATGAGGTTCTCAATCAAGTAGGGAAGAGCTTGGGGGTTGAAAAATGTGTTCAAACTTAAAGGACAAAGGGATGCAGACTCAATATGAAGTGAATAATTTCTCCATATTATCTTTGCTCTCAAAGTTGAATTATTTTCCTTTTTTCCATAGCTTGGATTTGGCACATTTGTAACCTTCAAGTGGAACTGAAGGGTCGATTCAAAATGTTTCAAGTATATGGAAGGTCAAGGATCATGGATCTCATGACGTGACATGGAAACCCGACACCAATTTTTTAATTTTGGGCACAAATCCCGATGTATGCGGGATGTAGTGGTGCAACCTGTGTATACGCATGTTGCACTATAGGTAGGGCATGTATATGTGGAAAAATAATGTTTTTAGCTCTAATATTTACAAAAAGTAACTTCAAGTCTACATAGGGAAATGGAGAAAGGCCTTGTGTGCAAGTTTGCATAGGGTGAGGCAAATCTTGCTATAACACAAATCCAACTACAAGAATAACATCTCATAGGTCAAAGGCAAGTTCATGGAAAGTAGACAGTTGTAAAGATAGCATGAAATGGAAGAAGGTGACACTTAAATGAATATATAGACCCTGCAACCTACTCATCTTCATACATTCACAGAGAATATATTCATATCAAATGTCATTTTGATCTGAATCATAATATCTGAAAACAAATGATACTTTGCAGGAAATAAACAACAAAAATTTTGTTGTTATTAAATCTAAAACTGTATAATGATTAGTGCATCACAAAAAAAATATTTGAAAACATATAATACGAAGGAAAGCTAATATGGAAAATAAACACAGGTAAACTATTCATTAACTTGATGCTTTGAGCATGATAATGCAGAAATTAAATACAATATAGTTTTACATAAATCATCATAGACTCAGACCTCTGCTCCTACATCTCTCGAACCCCCCGGGATTTACCCTCTCCCACTACATTGAAAAACATAGTTTAAATAAGAAATACAAAATCCAATCTTTTACAAGCTTTGTGGAACCAATATCTAACAATGAGCTAAAAATAAATAAGATCTCGAATAATTTTCAATAAATTTGGAACTGCTGGAAACACATCCCCCTTGGATGAAATCTGTTGACTGGCATCTTCTTATTGATTGTTGACTGAAGAATGGGATCAATTATATATCATCCAATATACTCTACCCCAAAATCTCTAGGTTTACTCTTGAATATGGAATAAATCCCTCAAGGTATGGAATGATAATTCTCTTCCTAGAAAGTAGTAGTTGATAGCTCATCTAGATAATATTTTTTTCCTTGAAATTTGGGATCAACTTCTTCCACATGTAAAAATAATTTGATGAAGATTTCGACCCCTTAATCTTGCTTGAAACTTGAAACTTGATGGGTGTTTTCATGCTTGGACATGATTTTTGGTGATGGTTCAATATTTCTCGACACCTAGACAACATGACTTTGATGCTTGATTACTTGGTATATCTTTGGAATTCAAAGTGTGTTCCCTTAGCACTATTGTCCGATAAATATACTTGGCATTTTCCTCTGCTGACAATGATAGACATTATCCCAATGCTTGTGGGGTTATCTTGCCAGTCATCTCACACTCAAGCAGTTGGTGTTAGCTTCTAGATGACAGTCACCCTGGCATTCACAAAACTTAACTTGACACCTAACAGTTAATTGAGAGCATGAATTTGACATTCAAACATTCTATTGTTAGGTGTTATCTTGCACATTCAACATTAAACAAATTATTTTAAATTTTTAATACATGGGAATAGATCCCACACACAACAATAAATCATCCTCTCCATTGATTATATTCCCAGGAATCTCTATTCGTTTTCGACGCATTGAGCACTACCATACAATCTCTCTTCATGGGCTCTGTCGTTGGTGCCTTGTGTATTGATGCTTCCCTTGATGCTTTGTCTCTTGGAATTTACACTTGATCTTGGGTGCTATATGTCGAATTAGAGATTGGTCCTCAAGGCTAATGTAATTTGTTTGTTTTTCGATAAAAATATTTCAAAACCCTATTAAAATAAAAACATTATAATTCTAAATATAGCCCAAGAGGTGATATATTTTACAAAATTTCTTTTTTTTTAACAAAAAAACATAGAAATTTGTTTCATGTAGGCACTAACACCAAGATTAAAGCATTGTTTTCATAGTTGTGCTACAAAAATTCCCTGCTTTTGGTAGTGTGCTTGTCTTTGTCACATACATTGCTGAAACTTGGTATAAAATTTAACATTTTAAGCCTGAATAGTTGGGTACTAACAATGGCTCCAACTGGGGATGGTATCCTCCCTGTGAGGCGCCACCGAAAACAAGACCATATTCCTTCAATTCCATTCTTCGTAGTTTTGAACGCTGCAACCTGCTTTGAAACTACACTTGCAAAACCCAAACTGCTCCTACCAACTAAAATAAACCATACCAGTGCTTTCTTTCCATTGGGCTATGGAGTCTTATTCATTTATAGTCTACACTCCAAATCAAACTGAATCTAAAAACTAAATGCTCAAATTGTGAGATTATTTAGTACACCTCCTACTCCTAGCTAACTGAATTCAAGCTGACCATGTATATAAAAATTTCCAATGTAGCCATTCAAGTAGTTAATCTACTAACCAGATTTCTTGAACATGTTTTGACAAAATAAAAATTTTACAATGAAACGAAAACTCATTCTAAAATGGAACCCCACACTTAAATTAAAGCCATGACATATGATTGAAACTAATAAAATCCTCTAAATATGTATCCATAGGATCGTAGGAATCATGGAAAGTTACATCTTCCTGTTGTTTAAGATGAAAGGATTGCTCTTCTCCACTATTGATTTTTTCTATTTTTGACTCGGGAATAACAACCAGAGACTCGTGGATATTTGGAATGGAAATATGATCCTAACAAAAGAATTTGATGATTTCTTCAAATTCTGCATAATGATAGCCACATACCATTTTTCTTCTATGAGCTCTGATGCATATTGATATAGAAATATGCTTCTCGAAACCAGGCTTTGACCCTAAAAAATAATTGTCATACACAAGATTTGATTCTTCATGGATAATGGATTCAATTTTCTAATGAAATTGTTGGTCAAAATACTTCACAACACTAGCTTTCAGGTCTTCTAAATCATCATCATATTTATCATAAACTGTAGAACTTTGAAACATATCTAATGATGATGGCAATTTATGTTTATCAACAGTGTGATCTTCAAGATGGTTTAAAAAAAAAGTTTCTTCACTAAGAAATTGGTTTTCACAAATATTTGCAGCAACAAACTCTTCATGATCATGACCACTTGAATTACCATTATCAGAAACATCTTGACAACTTTCAAATTCATCCCAAGCTTCATTCTCTTCACATATATCTTTATGAATTTCATCACTAAAACTGTCTCAATCATGATTGCTAAGATATTTTTTAAATTCAATTTTCTCACAACAATCTTTGAAAAGGAGTTCAACATGATAAATTTTCTTACAATATGAATGAAACATAGCATGAAAATCCTTTAGTGAATAAATTATAGAGATAGGAAGAGATTGGTACCATGTTCTCGCATCTCCTTCTAAGGAGTACATAAACATCTTCAAAAATACATCTTCATGATGAATATCAAGTTGGTCCATGTATTGATGAAAATCAATCGAGTGTTGTGCAGGGTGATCATGATCATATCCTTTGAACCTTGGAAGGTAGTCTCTCCATTCATCCACAATAGGCACATCAATTGGAAAACTAGGAACATCAACAAAATTAAAAGGAGCAAACCTCACAGCTAATATAACATTCATCTGAGCATCTGATGATTTTGACATCCTAGATCAATGGATTTTCCAGTGGATTGTTTCTTCATGGAGTCATAGGGTGAATTATGCAGTCACATTCAATTTCTAACTCTTGTTCACCATCAGGAGCTAGCGTTGATCGTTGTCGTTATCTCAAGGAAGATCTTCAATTTCATCCCTGAAAACGACGCCAAAAGATGTTAGTGATAGAATATTATCTTTGATTGTTGGGAGGGCATGCCTAACACATATTAGTTATTGCAATGATTGAGAAAAATGAATGGATCAGGTGGATCAAGAGGGATGAGAAGGGCATAGTTTTTGGCATCATAAATCAAGCTTAAATCCAACTAGAAGGGTAGCATCTCATAGGTCAAAGGCAAGTTGATGGACAATAGATAGTTGGAAAGATAACATGAAATGGAATAAGGTGACACTTAAATTAATATATAGTCCCTACTATCAGCTCATCCTTGTACATTCACGAACAAGATATTCATATCAAAATGTCATTTTGATATGAATCATAATATCTAAGAAAAGATCATAGTTTGTTGGAAATAAACAACATAATTTTTTATGTTATTAAATATAAAACTATACAATGATTAGCGCATCAAAAAAACCATCTTTGAAAAGAGATAAGATGAAAGAAATCTAATATGGAAATTAAAAATAGGTAGATTGTTCATTAACTTGAATCTCTGAGCATGATAATGCGGAAATTAAATACAATATAGTTTTACATAAATTATCAAAGACTCGGACCTCTAATCCTACAACTGGCAAACCCCCAAGATTACCCATCTCTTGTTACATTGCAAAACATGGTTTAAATAGGAAATACAAAGTCCAATATGTTACAAGCTTTTTGGAACCAATATTTGACAATAACCTAAAAAAAAATAAGATCTTGAATAATTTGCATTAAATATGGAACTGTTGGAAACACATCCCCCTTGGATGAAATCTGTTGACTGTCATCTGCTTATTGATTGTTGACTAAAGAATAGGCTCAATAATCTATTATCCAATATACTCTGCCCCCAAATCTTGATGTTTACTCTTGAATATGGAATAAATCCCTCAAGATCTGGAATGATAATTCTCTACCTAGAAAGTAGTAGTTGATAGATCATTTAGATAATATTTTTTTCCTTGAAATATGGGATCAATTTCTTCCATATCTAAAAATAATTTGATGAATATTTCAACCCCTTAATATTTCTTGAAAATTGAAACTCGTTGGGCATTTTCTTCCTTGGGCATTCTTATTGATGATGGTTCAATAGTTCTTGACACTTGGACAACATGAATGTGATGCTTGATTGTTTGGTAAACATTTTTCATTCAAAGTGTGCACCCTTAGCACTGTTGTCTGATAATACACTTGGCATTTTCCTCTGCTGGAAATGATAGACATTATCCCAACACTTGTGGGGTTAGCTTGGCATTCATCTCACACTCAAGTAGTTGGTGCTAGATTCTAGATGAGCAGTCACCTGGCATTCACAAACCTTAACTTGACACCTAACATTTAATTCAGAGAATGAATTTGACAGTCAAATGTTCTATTGTTAGGTGCTATCTTGGACATTCAGTATTAAAAAAATATTTTTAAATTTTTAATATATGGGAATACATCCCACACACATTAAGAAATCATTCTTTCCATTTATTATATGCCCACACAAATTTATTGGTTGTTGACGTATTGAGCACTACCATACAATATATCTTTGTGGGCTTTGTCATTGGCGCCTTGTGTATGGGTTATTCGCTCGATGCTTTGTCTCTTAGAATTTACACTTGATCTCATGTGTTATATGTGGAATTAGAGATTGGTCCTCAAGGCCAATATAATTTGTATGTTTTTCGATAAAAATATTTTAAATCCCTATTAAAATAAAAATAAAAATCATAATTTTGAATATAGACCAAGAGGCAATATATTCGACAAAATTTCTAATTTTTTACAAAAAAACATAGAAATTTGTCGCATGTAGGCACTAACACTAAGATTTAATCATTTTTGTCACAAGTTGAAAAACTAGTGATGACATGCTCAACAATAAGGTGCGCTACAAAAATTCCCTACTTCTAGTAGCGTGCTTGTATTTGTCACATGCACTGTCAGAACTTGGTATAAAATTTAACATTTTAAGCATGAAGATCTGTGTACTAACATTGGCTCCAACTAGGGATGGCATCCTCCTTGCGAGGCATTGAAGAAAAGTATGCCATATGCCTTCAATTCCATTCTCCATAGTTCTAAATGATGCAACCTTATTTGAAACTACACTTGAAAAACCCAAACTTCTCATGCCAACTAAAATAAACCATACCAGTGCTTGCTTTTCATTGGGATATGGAGTCTTATTCATTTATCTTTTGCACTCCAAATCAAACTAAATCTGAAAAATAAATACTCGAACTGTGAGCTTATTTAGTACACCTCCTACTCATAACTAATTGAATTCAAGTTGATCATATATATACAAATTTCCAGTGTTGCCATTCAAGCAGTTGATCTACTAACCATATTTCTTGAACATGTTTTGAAAAAATAAAAAATTCACAATGAAACGACAATTCATTTTGAAATGAAACCCCACACTTAAAGTAAAACCATGACATATGATTGAAACTAATAAATTTTTTTAAATATGCATCCATAGGATCGTAGGAATCATGGAAAGTTACCTATACAGTCAAAGCCACGTCAACCTATACAGATTATAGGTTGTGTCCCCCTATGCTTCCACGCCAACATAATGACCATTGTACAAATTTCTCTAGTTTGATATGTTTCCCAAAAACTTCAGATGGCTATAACTTTGTCACCATAACTCCATTTAACGAGCCATTTGAACAGTTGGAAAGGTCTCGGTAGGCTCTTCAACATGGTGTTCATTCCATCAAATTCTAGGCACTTTTATTTTTGAGCTATTTTGGATCCACATGGATTAGTTACTCGAAAAATGCCACCCCTATCAACCAACGCAAATATCTTATTCATCCTTTTAGTCATCATGACGAATTGGTCCTTCCTCTTGAGTTGTCTCTTTTTCGGCAGATTTCCTTCTTCCTATAGTTGGATTCCTTTCTGAGTTGCTTTGTTGGTTGGTTCCTTCATAGGTGTTTGCACCACCTTCTTGTCGTTCTTCAGATGTATCTCTGGATGGATCTTCCAATAGGTATATATTTTATGTCCATCCTTATTGCAATAGAAACGGTGGTTCTTTACCACCCAAACATTATTGACATTATTCTTTCTCTCCCGATGTAGAGAAGGGTCTTCATGTCATGGCTTGTTCCTAACTTCCATAACCTTCCTGTACAAATCCATTCTCTTCTAAAACTTGGTAGTATCATGGTTACTCAAATTACAAAATGTACATGGTCTTCTATGTCATAAACTTTGCTTATTATTTCTAATTTTCTTGTAATCAAAAGGAACGTTTGAGTAATGATACATTTTATACCTTGCTTGGTTGTCTCTGGTGTTGGTCTGGTGAGGAGATATTTCCTTAGCTCTTCCTTTGTGGTACTCATCTCCCTTTGGGGATGACTCACAATCACGATCATTAGAATGATATGATGTGCTCTCATCATGCACTGATTCCTCACTTGAAGACTCGCTTGCTTTTGTGTCTTTAGATTTCCTTTCATCAGTGGTTTGGAGTTTCTTTCATCGATGGTATTGGAGAATGCTCCATCTTCTTATCTAACATATCCCAATCTTGCATATCATGGTAGTTTTTCCACTTCGATGGGATTCACAATGCCTTGTCCAGGGGATGACTCACAATCATGATCATTAGAATGATATGATGTGCTCTCATCATGCACCGATTCCTCACTTGAAGACTCGCTTGCTTTTGTGTCTTTAGATTTCCTTTCATCAACGGTTTGGAGTTTCTTTCATCAATGGTATTGGAGAATGGTCCATCTTCTTCTCTAACATATCCCAATCTTGCATATCATGGTAGTTTTTCCACTTCGATGGGATTCACAATGCCTTGTCCATTGGCTCTAATGCCTCTTCCTTCGTACCCCATCTTCTTCATTAGCTTCAATCCAATGCATGTACTATGCTTTTCAAAAGCACCAAAATCATCATCATAATTAGAAGAACATGAAACTAAAGTGTCTCACTATGATAGGCCACAGGGTGTCCATGCTGAGTGAGAAATGCACTGACAACATGGTTTGAAGCATCTGTCTCGATCTCAAAGAGTTGTTGCAGGTTGGGTAATGAAATCACTAGGGATGAACACAAGCATTGCTTCAAATCATGAAATGCTTGTTTTTTTGATAGGCCCCACATGAAATTTTCCTTACCACCACCCCTGGTTACTTGGTTGAGGGCCCATCCAATATGGAATAATCCCAACACAAACCTGCAATAGAAATTTGCAAAGCCTAAAAAGATTTGAAGCTCAGTGAGTGTGGTTGGGGCTGGCCAGTCATGAATGACCTAGATCTTGGATAGATCCACATGTACCCCATGCTCATCAAAAATGTATCTTAGGTACTGGATCATGTCCATGTCGAAGGACTATTTTTCCAAATTTTCATATAGCTTGTGTTGTCGCAAAGTGTGCAAAACCTGTTGAATATGTTGCAAGTGTTCCACCCAATTCTTTTCGTAGATGAGGATGTCATCCAAATACACCACCACAAAATAATTGGTGAAAGGCCACAATATATCGTCCATCATCCTCATGAAATTTTTTGGGGCATTCGTCAAACCAAAGGGCATGACCCACCATTCAAAAATACCTTCTTTGGACTTGACAAAAATTTTCCATACATCTGCCTGCTCTATTGAGACCTAATGGTATCTAGACTTTAGATCAATCTTAATGAATTATTTTCCCCCTTGATCAGGTCAAATAGATTTTCAATTTAGGGAATATGGTACCTATTCTTGACTATGATTTTATTTAGGGCTCAGTAATCAATGCAAAGTTGCCAAGTCCCATATTTCTTCTACACAAGCACAATTGGGCTTCCACGCGGTGATGATTTGGGTCGAATGTGCCCCTTTTGGAGAAATTCTTAGATATGATACTTGATATCCTCATTTTCTAACAGAGAGAAAAAATAGACTGGCCCATTGGGTAGCGGTGTGTCGGGGGTCATATCGAGTGAATGCATGACCTGAAAGTGTTTGAGGTACCCCCGTGGGTGAGGAGAAGATGTCTTTGTATTCTTCCACGACCTTATCAACTTTCTTCTGCAGCATGGAGCATTCAACCAGAAAGGCCATGGATGTGGTTGTAACCTTTCACTCACTTTGAGAGTGAATCACGAAGAAGGAAAAATTCCCGGTTTGCGAGATGAACTTCTTGTATTTCTTGGAAAATATCAAGTAAATGGAAATAGGAGGGACTACCTCATGTATCCTGTAAAATTTCTTGTCCAAAGTAATAATAACACTAAGAGGCCTAGACTCATATACAACATGATGTTTCCATAAATAAGTTTGTCCCAAAAGAACATCAGAAACTTCAAAGGGGGTAACATCACACAATACCTCATCTTTGAAGGGCTTGATGCCATAGGACAGGCGACATTGTTGGCTGACACAAAGATCACTTCTTTGGTGGAGCCATCCGATGGTGTATGGATGCAGGTGTGACTTTGTCGGTAGGCCCAACTGCTTGACAACCTTCGCAGATATGAGGTTATTTTGGATATCGCTATCAACGATGAAGTGTAGTAGAGTACACTTCACCCACATCCTTGAATGAAAGAGGCAACCACCTTCCTCTGTCTCATCAAGTTCATTGGGATGGATCTTGGTGGTAGAAATGATGGCATTAGGTTCTGCATCAATAACATGTCTCCCATTTTATGGTTTTGAATCTGAGTAGGAACAAGCATATGATTCAGAGGATTTCACCTCCACCATGAATGACTTCTTTGAGCGACAATCAACAATGTTATACCAGGAGCTCCTATGGAAGTCATACCACTTCCCAGTGTCTTTGTTCATCTTTCCATTGTCCTTCTTTATTTTCAGCTTAGACTGGTTTTCCTAAGGCTATCCATATTTTCTATTCCCTTTGTTTTGTGGGTTGGGGTTTCCCTTGCCCTGCTTCTGTTGTGAGGATTTCCCAGACCCAAACTGTCATGTCTTTTTCTTAAGCTTCTACTCGATTTTGACAGCATATCGATAGGCCACGCCCAAGGACAAGATATCAAGAAACTACATTTTTGTTTGGATGTATATATGAATACCTCCACAGTACTTGAGAATCAGATGTCTCTCAGAATATTTGATACCCATCTTGGTGTACAAGGTATGGAAGATACTTGTGAAATATGGCACTATTTGGTCCCTTTCCTTCCGCAGTGTGGTCCATCTTGTATACAGGTCGTCATAACTTCCCACAGGGTAGTATTGTTTCTTAGTATCATCGCTAAAGCACTCCCAAGTGAGTGCGACTATAAATAATGAGGGTTCCTTTGTTTTTTTTTTCTCATAGAAAGTCTCCCAACAATCCTTGACATGGGGGATGTCTTTGAGGAGTACAAATGTAATATTTTCTCTATTGGAAAAGTTATGGACATAAAACATACCCTTCTAGCAGATTCAACTATTTTTCTATAGCATCTGCATCTATCTGAATTTAAAATATAGGAATACCAAAGTTTATCTTTACCTTGAAAGGGGTGGTGCCTCCACTCGAGGAATATGCGTCTCCTTTTGGTAGTCGCCGAAGAATTTGCACAAAACTATCCATCATTGCGTTCCTCTATTGTGTGAGGGCTTCCTCAAGAAACAATTTGAAAGGATCTCCTATCTCCTCATCTTTCGTTTCTCCTACCATGGAAGGTCACTTGGGCGTGTGAGAGCCCTTGTCCTCAAAAGAAACAAGCTTGAGACCCAACTCTTTGTACCATGACCTCGTTTGGGACATGCATTAAGAACAATAAGGAGAAGACCACTTTGATACCACTGATCCTGATTTTATGATTAGAACAAAATAAATACATACCTATATTATTAACACATAGATACAATGAAAAATAACAGAGAAATAGTAAAACTTGGTTTCTATTCAATAAGGAAATATGTTGAAACTGTAAAATGTAGATTGAAACAAGCTTGCTATAATGGTGGTGGCTTATCTCTAAGAAGAGATGTGACGGTTTCACTCATTCACAAGAAGATGAGTAAAATGAAGCTCCGATGGCCTTTTTACATTAAACATGAATTCCAAAATCCTATACATCCAAAAACCTAACCCTAGGAAATGAAGCGACGAAATTCATGTGGGCCCCGTTGGGGTAAGTTGGTACATCAACTTCCGGTGACATAACTTTTGCATACGATCTCCGTTTTAGGCACACAATAGCCCGTTGTAAAGGTCTATCCAAGGAATACACATTATGTGGTCACACTAACTCTATTTATAGTGTGACTGTGGCGGGCCCAAAAAATGTTGTTTAGGGCCTCAAAACAACCCTAGAAGTTTGGGGCCCGAAAAGCTAGAAAAATCCTGTAGAGATGAAAAGTGGAACCGCAAAGATGACATCTTATGTGAGCTAGTTGGAATAGGTGGGTGGACACTAATATAAACCTATATCATAGGGGTGAGTAAATTAGCATGAGCTCAATTAGTACTTTTAATCACAATATAAATCCTCCAATAAATATCATGAGCATTCAAAACACCATAATTCAATGCATAGACGTCACATAAGCATAGTACACCGGAATTTTACGTGAAAACCCAATGCGGAAGAAAACCACATAATAATTTTCTTATTTATCAAAGAATACATTCATTGGAAGCACCAACTTCCTATTTCTCCAGCTACACCTAGAAGGAGGCTCCAACCCCCTATTTACAAGCTGCAACCTGAAGGAAGCTCCAAATACCTAATTTACCGACTCCAACTAGAAGGAAGACACAACCCCCTTTCCTTGCCCCATCAAACTACCCTGAAATATAAATGTAGACCAATATGTCACTACCTCTATCGTTGTAACGGATAACATGTTGTTGTTTTTGTTTCTGATACTTTTGTTGTTGCTAATGATTTCAATATCTCATCAATATTTCAACCACACATACCTCATACCAAGATTCACAAGTGAGTTCTCCAAATCAAATGCTTATGAATCACTACGACATATTTGTTCTTGATTTATTCATAATACTCACCCTAACATACACAGGAATACATAGCTTCAAATTGTAGTTGATCTGAGTTTAAGATCCCTAATCTTCAACAAATTTCCTTCATAGGTTTGTGACCCATACACTTCATGTTCGTGGACCTCTTCTCTTTTCCTCACTGCAGCTCGTGGATTACCTCAGAGACACTGCCACTATAACTTTTCTTCCATACACTCAGCTCCTGTAAAGTTCTCATTTCGCTGAACTTTGTTGCCTTCGTCTCACTTCTTTAGATATGCGAATCTATATTCACCCACTGATATTCAATTGACTCTTCTTTGTATATATGTGTTTCCAATGAGGATCTCATTAAAAAATGCAGGGATTTTCACGAGTCATAAATTTTGACTCAATTATCCGATTGGGATGAAAATTTACAAGGAATTGCATCTCTAAGAGTTCATTGATGTGCCGATATGATGCATTAGATCAAAATCCATTTTGACACTTTTCGGGAGCCAAATTCCTTCATATGATCCCTCAAATTCGAGTTTTTGTGTTTTTGCAAGTTTTTTATTTTTATTTTTAATTATCAATTATCTCTTCATTTATGCATGTAATTAGAAAATTGAGTTGATGAATAGTGTCACTCTAGTTATCTCTTAGTTATTGGTCAGTTTTAGATTCATTCAAGAATTTTCTAAAATCAGCTGGGTTTTTTTTCGAGAATTTACCTTTTTCCTAATTTAGGGCCAACTCATAATGTCTTGTTAACTTCTATTTATAGTTACTTTAACATGAAACTGAAATGCATCTTGCTAACTTCTGTTTATAGCTACTTTACATTGACATGAAATTTGTTAACTTCGGTTCAAGGGTTGACATCAATGACAACGAATCTTTCAACAATTCAATGACAACCAAATTTTCAACAACTAATATCTCAACATGTACAGGTAAGGGATGGTATAGAATTTGCTTCTTATTAATGGGATTGATGGTACAAAAATGTATACATCCTCTGATATATTGTGATACATCTTCTTTCATTCTGGGCCAGTACACATATCTCTATAAATTGGCAATGGTCTTCCCAACACCAAAATGTCATGCAACCTTAGAGGTGTGAGATTCTCTGATAAGATACAATCATCCACCTTTAGGGACATAGAGATTGTCGATATTGTATAGTAAACCATTATGGAAATGATATTCTTCCTTGTCATAACCTTATTCTATATGATTTTTTCTTTGTAGATGTTTAAACACCTCCTTGAACTCCTCATCTTATATTCATCCCTCTATGTATGCATCACGTGTAAAACGATCCATGTGCATCCTAGTTACCAAAGCTATAATATTGGATGTGGGTGGCCTTTAAAGCATGTCCACCAAATTGTTCATGCCACCCTTATTATACTTTATGAATAGATGAAATTGTTGTGAGAACCCCATCCATTTGTAGTTCCTAGTTGGTCCTCCAAATACTAGAGCAGATGGTGATCTGTGTGGATGATGGTCTCCTTACCCATTAGATAGTGCTTCCACTTTTTAAAAACTTGTACCAAGGCATAGAGCTCCTTGTCATAGGTATGGTAGTTGAGAACTTCCCCATGAAATACTTCAAAATGATAACATATAAGCCTCCCTCCTTGCATCAAAATTGTTCCCATGGCATACCCACTTGCATATGTCTCCACTTCAAAGGGCTTCTAAAAGTTTGGTAGTACAAGAATTGGTGCTTGAATGATATTTATTTTCATATCATTGAAAGCCTTATGTTGATTCTTCCCCACTAGAAACTCTTACCACTCATTGTTATGGTGTGGAGTGGTGCAACTACTATTGAAAATTAATATATGAATTTATACAAGTATTGGGTTGCCCCAACAAAGCTCCTAACTTATGTTCAATTTGTAGAAACTGGACATTTCATGATGACCTCCATATTTGTGGGATATATATTGAGCTCCCCTCCACCGATAACATACCCCAAATACACCAAAGACTGCTAAGAAAACTCACATTTCTTGAGGTTAGCTAATAGTTGGTGCTTCTTTAAGGTCTCTAACACCTACACATAAGATGTGAGATGTGGTCCTCCCAGGTAGCACTATAAAACAATATATCATCCAAATAAAAAATAACAAATGAATCTAGATAAGGGCATAAAACATCATTCATTAGTCTCATAAATATATCTTATGCATTGCATAAACCAAATGGCATAACCAACCACTCATACAAAACTTGCCTTTTCTTGAAGGAGATCTTCCAAGTGTCTTCTTCTTTAACTCATACCTGGTGATATCTTGATTTCAAATCTGGCTTGGTGCAGTACTTTTCATGTTATAGTTGGTCTAACAAACCATCGATCATTGGGAGAGGGTATTGATTATTCAATGTAATTGTGTTCAATGCCCTATAATCGATACATATTCTCCAAGTCCCATACTTCTTGGGAACAATAATGATGGGTGACCCACAAGGTGAGGTTCTTTTCTGAATCATGCCCTATTCCAACAACTGTTGCAACTAATTATTTACTTCATTTTCTTGTAGAACCCACTGTTTATACATCCCAATAGTTTTCAAGGGGGAGTCTGACAATAATTGGATTTCATGTTCCACTCCCTTATTGGGTGGTATCCCTTTAGGCTCATGGAACACTCCTTTATATTCCTTTATAAAATCCTCTAGCTAGTGTTTCTTCTCTTTAGTACACCCTTCCATGGATGTATTTACTTTTAATGACTCTCCACCAGACTGATTTTCTCTTAGTAAAATTAAAACATATTTCTTGCTAGAACTAATCAATTTTTTAGCTTTATTGGCACTTACCAGTGAATTTTTTTATTTTCATTTGTGTGCTTTGATGATGAAGGAATTCCTGTAATTGATGAGGTGGTACTAATTAGATATCCACATGAAGATAACATCCCTCATATACATGTAGGGGCTTCCAAAAACTACAACACATAAATCCAGTGGTAATAAATCCAATTCTACTTCAACTATAAAATCAACACTTAAAACAAATTTAATCTTACACTATTTTGTTACCTTGATCTCTACATCCTTGTTTACCCATCCTAATGGATATTGGCTATGGTGAACCAATATGGTTCACTATGTAAATATCCAAAATACTTGGAATATAGATATATTCATATAGGACAGTAATATATAATAAATAATAATTGTATATGGAAATATGAGATGATTACAATGAGAATGAGGGCCCGTTTATGTATCTTCATAGGGGTGCCATTTCATGAATAGACATGTCCTTTAGATAAGACATGACTTTTGATTTATAATGTTTTTAATTATTATTAATTATATCTATTTCTATATATATTGTGTTCATAACATTGTCTAGGATGATCATGAGCTTCCAATACAATCTTGCTGACCAAATCCACTAATATGAGATTATCTTGTGAACTGGATTCAAACATAGCATCTATCTTGGTCTTCTTGACCTAAATATTGATGTGGAAGAGCTTACCATCTCCTTCTCTTCCTAGCAATGAAGGATAATTCACCTCCTTTTGCACAGTGGTGCAAACAATCTCTTCATCCACATCCAAGATACTTTCAACCTAATTTCTTGAATCTGTGGCTAGAAGGGTTTTTTTCTTTTTTTCTTTTGTCCTTCTTGTGGTTCTTTAGGTTCAAATCTAGATGTAGTTTCCAACATTTTTCCTCAGTGTTTCCATGAATGTTGCAATGATTTCAATGGTTTCTAGGGTATTTTCACTGATGTGTAGTGGTTTTTGTATTTTTATCTTCCCCCCTTTCCATTTCTTCTTCCCCTCCTTGGAAGCTTCCTAGTTATCTTTTTTCTTAGAACCACTTGGTTGCCCCTTATGTTGGCCTATGTTTTCCGGATACTATTCCTGTACACATTCCTAGTACACTATCCTTGGCTTGAAAAGCATCATGTGCTTTCATAGATGACTGTGTAAACCCCCAATATAGTTAAGGAGTACATATAGGTTCATGGGATATATACCCAACATGATGGACATATTCTTGAACTCAGTTGTCTACTCCTATACATTATGCCCCTACCTATGCATGAAGTAGTTCCACCGTATGTATTGGTCCTCTACTTACCCGATAGGGTAGAATTGGGACTTGATGAGGGTTTTGAAATCATCCCAATTAATTACTAGTGGATCACCCTCCACCTTAAGTGTCTCTATGTGACTTTCCCACCAGGTGAAGGCACGGCCTTCTAACTTCAATCTAGCAAATGAAATATTGTGCTCTTCATCTATGTGGTGAATGCTAAAATAAACTTATAGTTGTTGCAACCAACGATTCAGTTTTAATGCATCGATCTCACGTTGGTATGGATTTATGTCCAGTTTCACTTCCTTCTTGAATGAGGGGACACCTTGAATGATTTAATCCTCAAGAGGGATAGAACCCAAGCCGATGTGTGGCGTGCTGTTTTTTTCTCCTGTTGCCTTACACCTTAGGTGCATGAGAGAGTTTCCTTCTAGCATAATCATTTTATTTTTGGAGGGTGAAACCACTCAGGAACACCTTTAATCCTAAGGAGGAAGGGCACATGTCACATTGATGACACTATTGAGGGTATACATTAATTTTATTCATTCCCTAAAGGATAACACATTTTGATGCCGCATGGGATTGTGAAGGGTTATCGACACTCAAATTCGTATGCTCTTTCTTGGATCATTTATGTGACTCCTTTCCTGAGTCTTCTTGATCTCCTAATTTCCCCTCCAATCTAATCTATGATTTATAGACTCCATCATCTCCAAACGGTCCAAGATTTCTTGCTAGAGCCACCATGAGGAGGTTCATATAATGATTGATGTCGGAAACTTGCACTTTCAACCTCTCAAATCTCTCTTTCATTGGATCTTGAGGACTGTTATGAATAAAATCATCCACCATGGTTAGGGTTTTTGTGACTTCTCTTTAAGTTGATTCCAGGATCCTGCAACTTCCCACAAATCCCAAAAGAAAACCTCACTCTGATACCAATATGATCTATGAATTGTCCTGGATATTCGACTGGAACAACTCATCACAATATATTTGATAAATAAAACTAAAATCTACACTATGAAGGTTCAATTACTTTAAATTCCAAAATATTTAGTTATTGATTTTCTACTTATGCATGAAACACAAAAAATGTGGAAAATAGAGAAAAATAAAATACAATCACACACCATGCAAAAAATAGTACAAATATTTCTCTAGGAAACCTTATGGTAGAAAACCCTGCTAGAAGACGAGAATGCTCTACTCTCTTTTCTCAGGTATGGAAATAATGAAAGTACAAAGAAGAAAACACTCTCTATGGAGTTACTTGAGACTTGTGGCATGTTAGGATACTATAGAACAACAAACCCTTCTGTTATGCTCTTTAATTTCGCACTACTAGTTGTTCTTCTTTGTTTTGTAACAAAATACAATAACATAGAATGGAACCCCTTCACCTCCTAGCGGCCTGATATTTAGGATACCTCAATATCCATCTCTTTGACTTGATTCCTGTGGTACCTATCATTTTTAATACAAAATTTTTAGTGGACCCTACCCCTTTCCTGACACCCATTTTGGCCCCTATCCCATTGGATTCCCCTCTTCGCCCTAATTATTGTGGTACCTATCAATTTCCACCGTTCTTATCAGTGGTCCCACCCACCCCTCTCAACACCCTTATTCACACCCTACCCCCATTTTCCTAACCATTTTTCTAAATGGCCACTACCTACACCCAATAACTCAATGCATTGGTTGTTGACAACCTCCAGAACAAGGAGGACATCAAGAATATCAATGCCAACATTAGCTCGCTCAATTCCTCTATTAAAATCCTCCAAGACCAATGTTCCCACATCAAAGACATCAAATCCACACTTGACCAATTGATG